>OOFB01019393.1:0-10827 GCA_900323305.1 Trachyrincus murrayi
TTTATCTCCCTCTCTCATTTGGTCTCTTAATCTCTGTCTCTCTCTCTCTCTCTCTCGCTCTCGCTCTCTCTTTCTCTCTCTATCTATGTCTCTGTGTGTGTGTGTGTGTGTGCGCGTGTGTGTGCGTGTGCGTGTGTGTGTGCGTGCGTGCGTGTGTGTGTGTGACTAAAATGACTATCATAATGTTTGGATCGAGGGATGCATGCACTTGATTAATATCATTGGGTGATACAAATATAATCAAGGCCTGCTGTAATGTAAGAGAAGGGTGTGAACATATTACATGCTTTTGTATTGCGTCTCAAGGTGATTCACTTGGATTAAATCATAGTATTTATAATATGCATAGTATATGGTACGCTGTTAAGGTCTGCTCAGGTCGTGTTTTATGAAAGCAAGGATTGTAGGCTCACTAGAAACTGACAAACCTTCATTAAAACCAGTATTAATTACGACCAATATGAATATTATAGGCTAGCATTATAGGCTACACAGCCATTTTCTCGCATCCTACCTTTTTCATAGTCATTCCAGTCATGCCTATGGGCTCATACTCATGCATGTGCATGCATGGTGCCATGCACCACACATGCACGACACACTGTGTTAAAAAGGCATGAGAAATGTACTTTGCCTCTCATTATGCATGCATCATGCCATGAAACTACTTAGGTTTGGAGCTACTACGGCTAGCGTGAATTATTATGCAACATGGGCAGAGCATGTTAGTATGAAAGGATTTATCCTACTACTGCGGCTGACATATAAACCGTCTCTTTGTGTTTAATGAACTAAATGTTTTGTTGATTAGCATTGCAGAATGGTACCCATTCCTCTATGAAAATTCCTCATCAAATCAATTATAATGCACTGTTGTTTCTTTACTGTTATTTGAATACACCTAAGAGCATATTGCATGTTGATTGTGGCCGTTACAGTCATGCCGGTTGGTACCTGACAAACTGAAGATATTGCGCCATCTTAATCATAATGCAGCATATAATCTGCTAATTGGCAGTAGTATACCTTATAATGCATAATGTGTTTTTAATTTCACTCTGAGCCTCGCGGAAGACTAATGCTATAGCAGTTAGTTTCTATCATTATCACAATCAGCCAGCACATACATTACACTGCATTTAATTATGGTCCAAAACAAATGAGAAAATTCAGCAAACACCATTCTCTTTTCCAAATGTGGAATTCCAGTGACAAGCCTCTAATTGAGGTTTGCATCTCTGAGATATGCGTAGCATATTTGGTAGTGGAACCCACTTCCCATTCCACTGCGAACCACAGGAATCCGTTGTTAGCTTAAAAAAAGGACTTCTAAACAGAATGATGAAAAACAATTTAAATGCCAAGGCATTTTTCTGTGCAGACTCCAGGCTCCCACATTTCAGGTTTCAAGTTGTGAAATTTCACTAGTTATGAGACACTTTAGTGGTGATGGGGGCAAATCTGGTACATGAGATGGAATAAAATGTGTGTATGCACTTGTCTATGTGTGCTAGTCTGACTATAATTGGCAAGAAAACATATTTAAAAACAGTAAATTAGACAACATGAAGATGATGTCAAAGATCACAAATCCACAATCCATTGGTGGTTATTTTATATTAAATAGCATATAAATAGAGTGGAATAGAATAATGGGTAGGTCTACATAGATTCTTTTTTATGAATAAAAGCGACACAGATGGTAAACCAAATGATACACATCAAGGTTTTGTATTGATTCCTCCATGACTCTTAATCTAAAAAAGGTTCCCAATAAATAATTCATAGTCGATACAGTCAAGTAGGGCCTATTTCATAGGTTTGACATGTACGCCCCCCCTTGGGCGGATGTATTCTTATTGGCCACCAGCCTTCTCCCCGCCTTCTTTCTCATAGTATTCCACGATGCAATTGGTTAAAGCGTCCGCCTATCTTAATACATAAGCAGTGGGCGTCGTCGCTGTTATTTCCCTGTTTGAGTTTGATTGGCCAGCTGTTGCTCCTAGCGTCACGGCTCCGCCAGCTGATCGGAGTGAGAAGCCGGTTTGAAGAGTTGAAGGAGAGAGAGAGAGAGAGAGAGAGAGAGAGAGAGAGAGAGAGATAGCGGGATAGGGGGATAGCCCGTGAGGCGACGAGAGAAACTGGGGAACAGGGCGAGCAGGATATGCGTTTTTACGCGCCGTGTTATTCCTAATTAAACAGTTAAATCGCACCGGACTGCTCCCAATAGACATACAAGCTATAGCCAGATGGAGCGTGTTTAAGGCTTTCTTGCGCCGAAAGCTCTGGAACTGTCAGAAAAAAAATTGACTGAGTTAAGGTGTGGCTGAGAGATTTTCAAAGGCGTTTGGTATAGTAGTGTCTAAATTGAGTAGCCTATGTTAAGTTTAAACTGTCGTTTTTAAAGCGTTGACGGTTATCAGTAAAGGCTGCTCCAACATTTATTACCAGTCGTGGTTAATCGTGGTGAGTTATTTTTTTATTAATGCCTTACAATCTCAATGTGCGCAGCTTTCACATTGAGTTCGTGCTGGAGCCTAGATTATGCCACATAATTAATAGCCCGATTCGTTTTCCAGGGCAATGGGTTACACGCGTATCGTTTCAGAAGACTCTCAAATTTAATGGACGTGGCAACTTTACAGTAGCCAACCCGGATCAATGTAACGTCAACTATGCCATAGGCAACTGGGCGTGGGGAAAAACCGTACATTGCGATTCTTGCAACGCCTAATACTCATCAAATCTATCCTAAAAGAGAAAGTTGCGCATTTTATGCATATAATAGTAGAGGCTGGCTGCTGACAAATGCTACGATGGAGCCACGTAATGGATTTACCTTAAACAAAGTAAGTATCTCCATCACACTCATGTTGAAACTTTTTAGCGGTTATGGGTTCCGATTCTGTAGGCCTACCATATGTTGGACAAACTAGAATGACATTACAATAAGGGCATAAGCCTACAACATACAAAATAGGTTAATCCATCAACTCCATCAAAAGGTCAGAAATTAGGCTCCTAGTCATTAAGGGGCGAGTTCCGTTAAACGATCACTCCAATAGGCTACCTTTAACTGACATTTTCCACGAAAGTGTTGGGATGATTTCCCTTCACTTCTAACAGGCCTGTGCAATCTGCGAACACATCCTGTAGCCTAATCGGATGGGTGGAAATGTCGGAAATCACACATCGATTGAGTTTTTTTTTTTTTTTTGGAGGAGGAGGAGGTGATATTAATCTAGCAAATAACGGAATGTGAGTTTGGCGATTACAGCGGAGAGACTTGTCAAACTGAACATATTGAGCCATCTTGTGACGACTTTGTCTTTATCGTTTTAATCGTAATGCAGTGTGCACTATGCTAATTAGTTGACTATTACTTCGGACAAGGTTTAGTTGCATAAGAAAAGCTTCTAGAGAGCGAATTCCTTAAGGCCCCACCCTTTGTAGCGCAACATGGATTGTGAACAGTTTCGCCTTTCCCCCCTCGACGCCTCATTCATTTCCCTTGCGCATGTCTTATTGGGCCCTACTCACTTTTAACGTTTTCGTTTCACATTTACCCGTTCTAGATATACCTCTTCAACAAAAAACACAAAAAGATCCTTTCTGTGGCCGGTGTTTGATCAAGCATCTTGTACCTACTACGCCGAGGAACCCTGGGGGTTTTCCATGACTTGAGGTAAGGAAAGAAGGGAAGGGCAGAGGGGACGGAGTGTGAGTGCAAGAGAGCGGAATGGAGACCGAGAGAGACAGTGAGAGAGATTTGACTCAACCTGTGGAGTGACCAGACACAGAGCTCTCTTAAGTGTAAGACTTTATATGGCTAAGGCCTGGTTGTAAGGTGTGTGTGCGTGTCTGCTAGGGTTAGGCGGTTTTCTGGTATAGGACGTTATATATCACGGTTGTATAAAATGATGACTGTGTCCACATCAATGACGTCTCAAACTATGTCGCTCAACTTGTTTCATTTCCCCCCCCCCACACACTTATTCGAGTTTCTCTTCACTGCCACCGATCCGGGGTCGGTGCTTACTGTCCGCTGCTGTCATGTGAGGCTCGAGAATTTGATCCGAGTCAGCCAATCAAAGCGGGACGTGCTCGAGCACGAGGCACGAGGCTACGACGCGAAGGCGCTAAAATGGCAGCTAGCGCTAGCAGCGCGAGGTCCTGCTGAGAACGACTCAAATCATTTTCAGACGTTCAGAGTAGAATTAGGATTAAGGCTGGAAAACACGCTTTACTCGTGTATCGGAGAATAAGGCAGAAATAACGAATGACCTTTAGCACACATTGAATTTGATTTGTTGACTTTTAATTCCTCAATTCAATTCCAGATCGAACTCCCCGTATTTCCTTTCCCCCCAAAACTAGCCGTACTTATGGCTTTATGGTCGCTATGTGCGCAAAGCTTAGGGTATATAAACATTAAATATATAAACATAAATAAAGTGCCGGCGGATTTCGTTCTTACTCCACAACCTGAAAAAGCAGGTAAGATGAGCGCGAATGAGTAAGGTAAAAATATGTCTCAAACTATATCGGCGCAACATGCAGAATATGGAGAGAAAAAACATGAATTACGACGATATTGCTGTTCTCAGGCTGGCTGGCGAAGTCGCTCCATCTCCCGGTGAAACGGCGTGTCAAAATCACCCCGTTTGAGGCAACCGATAGCCAGATATAATGCTGATTTAATAATTCATTTAGGCTTATAGGCCTATATGAAACAAGAATGGGGGAAAAAAAAAAGTGATTTGCAGACAATTGCTTCCACCCTGTGGCAGAAGAGAGCGTAGCAGCTCATTGGGTTCTCTCGCTTAATTATACAAGGTTTTAACAGTTTTAAAAAAATGGATATCACCCAACCCTAGTGTCTGCGTGCCAAAGTTAAGATGACACTAAAAGTTGTGTATCCCTTATTGAAATAAAACATGAATTAATTGAATTCAACACAAACCAAATCAGATGTATATAAATAAATTGCGCCCTTCTTGTTAAATGTATATTGTGGTCCAAATTAGTATGGTATATTGTGGAAAAAAGAACAGGTTGTTAGGATCCTTATACTAATTCAACTTTAGATTGGATCACAACGCACAGCGACACAGTTAAACCACAAAACAAAATGTCAAAAATATCCCTGAGCATTCCTGCTATGATTCAGTGTGGACATTCCCCCAAGACATATTTGTCCTCCTTTCCATTCAAAGAAGTCTCTTATTTGCTCCACAAAAAAATGAAAAGGAAAAAAACTGCAAAGTCACCTGTCTAATCTATGTCACTGATTAGACGGTACAAACATTGCACAATCTGCCCTCCTCAAGCTTTGCAAGGTAAACCAGTGCTGAAAGGATTACTTGCCTTGGCCTTGTGCAAGCAGTGGACATTCCTGTTGGCCGGCCACGTTTGTCTCCCTCTCCCTCCCGTAGTATACCACTTATTATCCCTGCATAGGGGGACATGTTCCCGTAACCTTCTATAGTTTCCATGCCACGGCTGGGGTCCAACAAGCGGATGGCGGACGGTGTTCAGAGCACATGCATTCTTTTTTTGGCTCCTCTTAACTTTCCTTCCCTACTAGATGCCCTCTTGAGGGGGTTAGTAGAGTAGAGGGGAGGGGAGGGGGTGTGTGTGTGCTTGTTGGACACAAGCAAACTCTTGTAAAATCGCACCAGGGACAACACTAACATACCCGCTCGCTCTATTCTCTTCCCGCAACCCCGACTTATTCCTCCCTGCCTGTCTGTTAGAATAGGAACCATTTATTCTAAGTTGCCCCGCAGGGCATTCAGAACGCGGGCCACTGGATACATTAGGATTATCAGGATGCCACCGTTTAAACTCTCCGTCGCCCCCCTCCGTCCCACTGCACCACCACCTCCACCACCTCCAACCACCACCCCACCCATGCAGGAAGGCCAGTATATGCAACTCAACACTGGCGTTACATAGGAGCCTATGGTGTGGAGGTATTCTCACTCCTGTAGGCCCGTATTGCAATACCATTATGGAAGGGATATCAGCCCGGCATGCGGAGAGAATGTGAAATGGCTCCTAATGTTAGATGAGTCACCCCCGAGCTCGGATTAACTTTGAACCGTGTTAAATGTGCTGGCGTGTAAGTGCACTTTGCTCATTTTAATTGAATTTGAAACAAAGCGACCAGGCAAGCAACTCAAAATCGAATTCAATGTATTATAAATTATACAAACATTTTTTTTAAATTACTTTGAATGTACTTTTGTGAAAATGAATGCTAACATACAGTAAAGCGGAGTTATTTTATCTATAACTACAGAAGAGCTTTTTTTCCCTCAACATTATCCCAATCTCACCCTCTCCTTCGCTTGCATCATCTTATTTGAATGCTGGTTATCTCCAGGCCCTGATTGTTTAACCACATTGCAATGACCCTTGTGTGTGTGTGTGTGTAGGGTAGTGGTCCACTGGTATGACTTATCGCTGTGTGGCTGGGCTGAGATGAATGCAGTCATCCGGTAGAGACCATCCGTCATACCATGCCGCGGTTAAAGGGCAAGTAAGTAGGGAACCAAATTAAGGCGCATTGTATTCGCAGCTGACCGCCCCATAACCTCCGTAATATCAAGACGTCCATGCCTGCGTGTTCCGTTTGTTCCGTTGTGTTCCGTTTGCCACAAGGTATAGAAACAATATCTGTGCAAACAATGTGTGGGTTGCAAAATGAGAATATCACACAGCATTTAATCAGGTATTGACCAAGCCCCAAGAACACATGAACCGTTGCCTTTTCAATGAGTCACCTTTTTTTGTTTCCGTTTCAGTCTAGTGGTATTAACGACCGAGGGGTATATATTGAGTGGAGGTGGTGGTATATAGCCGAGCAGCGCAGGCACATTGACGGTTATTGATGATCAATCAGAGCGGGGAGGATGTGCGGTGACAATGCGGTAGCTGCAGTGAGCTTGCATGTTTCTTCTGGGCCACGCCCCAGCGACGTGGCACCACAGGACCCGATGGCTGCTGACCGCTAGCAAGCCAGCGGTTAGCGTGCTCTGACGATGTATCCTATGGTGACTATATGGTAACGTTTCAGGAGCTGGACCTGGCAGTTATGAAAGGGGACGGGAGGATGGGAAAGGGTATATGGTGTTTAGTATGTATGCCTACGCCTGGAGAGATGTCTGTTAAATGCGCACGTGTTTTGCTATGGGGAGATGGATATAGTCGATTTTACACACACACACACACACACACACACACACACACACACACACACACACACACGTGCAGTTTGGTCGAGTTTGATAAATGAGGTAAAGCGATATTATATCAACTATGCTGGCCAGAGTTTCAACCACCTCATTTAAAGATAACATGACTAGCAAAACAATGATGCTGCTAGTCTACATAAACCTATTTGTTTTACATGCATACAAAAAAAAATGCACCCTTTTTGCGTACGTAAAAACCATAACTCAAATGGGGGCTAATGAGAAACAAATCCTGTTGAGCAATAAAAATAAAATCAAAGGAATGATCAATGTTCTGTAGTTAAACCCGATGGGTCCTGACCCCCTCGGAAACCCATACACTCCACCCTCCAGCTGTGTGTCAAGACAAGTGTCGAGACGTCTGCATGTGTCTGAACACATACGGCGATACCCTGGGTTCAGTGGGCTCCGGGGCGCTAGTTTTTTCACACCCTTGCACAAGTGGCCTAGTTTAAAAACAGGTGCCATTTTGCCTCGCACAATGTATACGGTATGTATACATAGTATAGAACGCCGGCCTCTGGCTATGTGGTGCAGCCCTATCTATCTAGCTCGACGTCCTTCTCCTGCTGTTGCAGAGAAGCGCTAAAGCGGCAGTTCTGTGGAATAAGGATAAGGATCCATATAGGCCGTCATTGATTGATTGGACTGTATAGGGCCCAGACAGTCCTGCGTGCACTATAGAATGGTGCAGGGATCCAGGGCATTGTGGTGGTTGTGGGCCAGACCGGGCTGTGCTACATTGGGCTGTGGGGATGGTGCGAGTCGGAGGAGAAGGAGGAGCAGGGCCTCTCTGCAGACGGACTGGAATGTGGACCATATGTAGCAGGAATCTGAAGAATGTAGCCAGGCCTTGCTGAACTGACCAAACTCAAAGTCACAAAGACCCACTGGAGCACATTAAGACTGGAGGGAAGAAGGGGAAGAGAAAAATAAAGATGAAAACGATGAAATTGCAGATGGGACGGAGGGGGAAGAAATGTGTGTGATGATGATGATGATGATGACGAAGAGGTGCGATGATGAAGGAATAGTAAAAGAAAACGGTGCGAGTGAAAGATGAAGGTGGTAGTCCGAGGCAGGGAGGGAGACCAGGGATAGAAAGGAGCAATGGGTTGGTGTTTTTATACGAGGGGAGTATTATGAGCATTGAAGCAGGAAATGGTTGTCATGTGTTTTAAAAGGAGATGAACTGTTGGATATGATATGTGGATATGATGAGAGATGTGTGAGGTCCATATGGTTTGGCAGTAAAGGAAATGTGTCCAAGTTCCGTGAGCCAATGTCCTATTTCAACAAGTGTGTTTTATAGTATATAAGATATGCGTATATTGTAAACAAACATAGCCATTTGCTTTTGACTGAATAGAGTGAATGACTATGGTAACGTACAGTTAACATCCCAGAGAACTAAATGAAGAGGGTACACTACAGTATGCTTACTTTGGGTGTGGCCATTTTGCTAGCTTGGCCTGGTACGTTTAGGCTAGCACTGAAGTACAGGTACCATTTTCTTTGGAAGGTACCATTGGAAGCTACTTAAGCCGCTACTTAAGTCATGTCTCCAATAAACATACGCACACACACACAGACACTTAGCTTGATCAGTTGAGTGGTGCTGGGATTTACCTGAACCAAAGTAAATGTGTCGAGTGGGATTTCAGAGCTTAACACATTTGTTTTCATAGCTTTTCAGACTAATGAGAACTTTAGTCTCACCTGTTGACCCCATTAAAACACATTAACAGTATGGATAGATGTGTACCCTATAGTCCGTATAGATTATTAGGATATATTATATAGTTATTAGGACGTATGCAAAAGTGTGTATTGTGTAAATACTAAAAGTTGATATGCAGTTTCATAGTTGACATAAAATAACAAAATTGACCAAATGGGAAGAGGATTTTATACAATCGACTATGCATGGGGGAATGGAAAATATCCATCCAGATTTAAAAATCTGACATTAGCCCTCAAAACCAGTGAAACTATGTAGCACATCCGTGTTCATTTATTGGAGTGATACTTTGTTCTTGGTCTTTCTTTCTCCATTTCCAGGCAGCCGGGGAGGTTGAGTCGCGGTAGGATTAAGTGATGTTGGTTAAGTGAATCGTGAGATTTGTGGTTCATTTACTATTCAGGCTCATGCTCCGTTTGTGCATGCACACTAAACAGTGGGGGGCGTTAAGAAGACGTAGGATGTAGCACAAGAGAAGGGCCGGTTTATTGTAAAACACTTGGGATAGAAATTCGAAGATGGAGAATCTGTGGACAGATATTGATCAATTCAATCCGTTTTCTCCCAGAGAGGTTTTCTGCCTAAATTGCAGGAAGGGAGGTGTCGGATGAGATTAAACCCACAGTGTGGCTGGTTTAAGGCCCAATATCGGCCACTTTGTTCTTCACCTTCTCCATCCCTTACATCTCAAGAGCTCCATAATTCATCTGCAATGTATTGTATTGTCACACACACAACCAACGCCTATACCTAATACGTAACAGTCTAACGTGCGTGTGTGCGTGTGTGTGTGGAGAGAGAGTGCATTTCTTAATCATTTCTTTGTTCTGTTCTGTGTTTGCACCAGGCACACATAGCTGTGTGCGTGTGGTTAGAAGACACGTAGGGTCCAGGATGTGAGGTTCTTGATGAGTGATATCACTGAGCCAGATAGTCCTGAAGGCTACATTCAGCCCCCAGTGCGCACTGACCTCAACGCTATGAGATTGTTGTATTTAGAGGCGGGTCTGCTGTATAAAATGAGAGCGTAATTCTCCTGTGTGCATTGTCGAGGATTTCTCACTGTATATAGCAACAAGTAACAGGTCCCGCCCCTTCTACTCTTCTACTCTCTTTATATGAATTGTCCTCCAACATTTGGTATCTCTTAAACCCGAGACCAGCTCGTACAAGTGCACTATGTTCACCTGGTACTCTCCAAACAGAGGCATAGTACGAACCTCCTCGCGATGCATCCCAACAAACCGGTTTCCCTGTCTGATCTTTTCCGCTTGCTCACGATGCATGAGTAAGTATTGTTCATGGCGATGAGGGGGGAGCGATTGACAGGATTACAGTAATGTGCATCATGCATTTGGCTACTACACTGTCACTGTCAAGTGTATAATGCCCGAGCGCTAGCTTTCGGATCAAAAAACCCTTTTGTGTGAGTGTGTCTAGAAGGCGTTTGGCTTTTACACCCATGTGTTCATACCCATATCCTGTTACACTACCTGTCATCGTTTACCGGCATCGTGGTTTGTTTTTTGTTTCCGTCTTGGACAGAGTGCCAAAAATGTCATTATAGCGCCAACTCATTTTGACAATGCTGGCATCCATTTCTTACAGATATACACTTACTTACACTTACAATGCAAAAATAAACAAACCGTGTGTGTGTGTGTGTGTGTGTGTGTGTGTGTGTGTGTGTGTGTGTGTGTGTGTGTGTGTGTGTGTGTGTGTGTGTGTGTGTGTGTGTGTGTGTGTGTTGGTGTGTGTGTGTGTGTGTGTGTGTGTGTGTGTCAGTATGCTAGCTGTATATTGTAGCAGTGAACTAGCTGTGTGTAT
>OOFB01019404.1:0-10716 GCA_900323305.1 Trachyrincus murrayi
CCAAAATAACTGGTCCAGAGCAGCCGTGGCTTTCTGGTGCTAATAGAAAGAACACAGCGAAGGGGATGGGGAGGGGGAGATGGACCTCCTGCCCCCCCCCCCCCACCCTGGATTGCCTTCTGTCAGGAAGTTAAAAGGAGAGGTGCTCTGAAAGGAGAGAGGGTGTTGATGGGGGATGGAACATTTCAAGGAAGCGGGTAAAAAGAAAGCAGCATGGAAAAAGACGGAAAGGTGCAGAGGCCACACTTTTTCCAAACACACACACACACACACACACACACATACATATACACACACACTCACGCGTGTGCACACACATACACACATACACACATACATACATACACACGTGCACACGCAAGGGATTTTGCCACAAGCACTGTCAATTGTGAACAAGATTGTTTTGATGACATTCCACCGGGAATTTGTTTCCCTGCTGGAGACACGCACAAGGGCACAACGGCAGCGTGTGCACGGTGGGCCCTGAGGGATCGGGCAGGGAGTGTGTGTGTGCGCGCGCATGTGTGTGTGTGTGTATGCGGTGTGGGTGTGGGTGTATGTATATATGTATGTGGGTGTGGATGTATGTATGTATGTATGTATATTTGTGTGTGGTGTGTGAATGCACATGTATGTATATGGTCATTCATTAGTATGTGAAGGTTGTGGCGTATTTATAGGTCTGTGCGTCAAAAGAGGTGTGGTCAGAACACCGTGGATTAAGCACATCATTGGGAATTGTCAGCGACATGGGAGGGTAATGTTCAGGGTAAAAACAGTGAAACGTGTCCAACGGTAGACAGATGTTGAACGTTGATGTTTCTGCTCCAGTGCTCAGAACATGAGACCGCGCTCAGGTTGTTCATAGGGGGAATTCGGGACTACATGTATTTAGACAGTATCTGTGTGGGTTATACGTCACAACATACAGAGCAGAAACTGAAATGTGTGGTGTACAAATACAAAGGTTATGACCCCAATTTGTACCAGGATGCTCTTGGAAATGAGATTTTGTTTATCATCATGTGCCTTTCCTGGTTAAATAAAGGTTACATGGAAATGAATCAGCTTGTGAGTGTGTGTATAGTGGTGAGTGGTCACTAGTGAGGGGTAGAGTTAGAACGCAGTGGGTTTCAAATGTTTTCCTTGGAGATAGTAGCCTAATGGCATTCAAATTATTGAAAATAAAAAAATATGATACATTATAGATTTATAGTAACATGATTGTAACATGGTTCCATATCTAAATGTTCCCTCTGTTTTAATTAAATATGTTGTAAATTAATACATTTTAATGAGATTTGATATGATTAGGCAACCATTATTTTTTGCATATAAAACAATGGTGAGTTATAATTGGTTCTTCAAGATCAATATTCCATTTACTATTTCAAAGATTAGTTAATGTTAACATAATTTAGATTTTAGGCACCATCTCAGCATAAATTTGGCAACAATTTGTTATAAAACGTTGCAGGTTATTGTCCTCAGGGATCAGAGGTCTGTGACCTTTCCCTCTCTGCTTTATTTATAAACTACATTACACAAGCCAGGCATGTGCCATACAGTATAGAATTGCTCAAAAGGGTAAGTGGAAACTGAGTTATCACAGCATGACACTACTTCTACTTCAAACTTTTTTTCTTAATGAGCAAGGTTATTTGTGAATACATGATCAGCATCTTTTTTATTCATTTAATTCCATGTTGAACAGAGTTGTCTTGCAGTTTGAAATAAATCATCATAAGATTGTTTTCGTGGAGTATTATACATAATTGAACACAACTATATTGCCTTCTTCTGAAATTCTTCCCAAGGAAAACCCATGGGTGATAAGAATGTTGAACTCCTCTAATAAGCAGAGCAGTTACAAATAAAAACAGCTTAATGTACTTGCAAACATGAAGTTGAGATAATGTTCTAATGACGGTGAATAGCCTCACGTTCAGCCAATGATTTGCGCGGCGGACTAAACATTAAGGCTGGTAGCGACATCTACTGGTTGAAAAATGTTCTACATTTAAACTTCACAAACACTTTCATTTTTTCTGAATTATTGTAAATCATTGTGATCTGTATTATAAAAAAATTTTGGTTTGTTATTTAACCTTCTTGAATGTAGTGGGTTATCACAATTAATCAGCATCATTCAGACTGTGTGTAATACACCTGTGCTCAATTTTTTTCATACTCAAACACTCAAATATTTTGTTGCGCTACAAAAATATGTTTACCTCTAGAAAAACGATTAAAAAAAAAAAGGGGAGCATGAAAAAAAACGTATGCATACGTTTAGCCTGATTGTGGGTGAAATGATGTATAAATCCAAATCTCTTAACAGTATTAATGATCTGCGCATTCGGCGTGATTTTTCTGCGCTTACTGTCTCTTTAAAATCCCAGTGGTTGGCCGACTCGTGCCATGACGTCACAGCAAAACCTGCTCCTTCTGGCTGGGGGGGGGCTCGCGGCTGTCGCTCGGAAAGTGAAGTGTTTCGCGTGCTCGCGACTTACTTTGTTGTCCTGTCCTTCACTTTGTTGTGCGTCTGTTTTAACGTTAGCCGCGGCGATCGCACAACGTTTATAAGTCGAACGACGCGGATTTTTAAAAAAATATTTTAGATTACAAATACTTTTCCGGAAACCGGCCGACGGATCATCTTCCGAGATGGATAAGCTAACCGATAGCTGACTTGCTATCAAAAGATCACGGCGCAAAGAATTAGGAGTCGAGCTAGCATGCTAACCGACGCCTAAGCTAAGACTGCTAGCTTTGAATACCCCGGGTCACCAGAACGAAAAGTTTAGTTAAAACTACACCGCCCGCTTTATTCTCCCGCTGTAAGAGCACCGACTTGGCGCAGGCCGGCTAACCCAGGAAGAAGGGGACGGTCGCACACACGCGAGAAAACAACAACCAGCGGTGTCTTCGATAGGTGGCTCGCAGAGTATCTGTCACAACATGTTGTCCAATGTCCCGAACCAGCCGCTGTTCCCCGGCCCGCAGGGCCAGCAGCAGAACCCCGCCGGGCAGCAGCAGCAGCAGCAGAACCCCCTCGCGGGCCAGCAGTTCCTACAGTTCCACGTGAAATCCAGTTTGCAGATCAAGAAGACCGCCATCACGGACGACTACAAGGTGACCAGCCAGGTGCTGGGCTTGGGAATAAACGGCAAGGTGTTGGAGATCTTCCAGAAGAAGGGTGGAGACAAGTACGCGCTCAAGGTAAGTCACTCTCGGGTCAATCGAGTGTTTTTAATGTTAATATCTCCAGCCTGGGACTAATTGACGTTTCTCTTGGATGTGTTTGTGTAGGATCCAGACACTGGGTATTTCGCGAAGAAGCTCTTGCGTACATTGTCAATATGACGACGAATATGTCTTTTCAATGGATAGTGTCTTTGTTTCAACACGTCGGCCGGAGCATGCAACCTTTTGTAGCCTTATCATTGAGGAGTAATGTTGCACAAGCGTGTCTCGCACAACTGATTGTAACTTGGGATTCTGTCACTTCGTCGAAGCACATCGGATATTGCCACACATCAACTACTCATCTGATAATGATCAATGGGTGAAGCTAGCCACTAAAACCCGTGAAGATTTAATCTAGATGGTTGTATGACACGTTGACATTCTTTGGCGCACCACAATAAACTACAGCATAATTGCATATGTGTCGGTATAACGTTGAATATATATATATATATATATATTAAAACTGCATGCAGTGTCGAAAGGTATTCGCAGGCCACACCCACCGCCGACCCCAGCGACCGCCGTTTTCCGGCGAATTACAGCGCCCCCTATGGGCGAAGTGGTACTACACTTTTTGGAGACCTTTTTGGGGCCACATATATGTTGGACACATTTGAAAACTTTTGACCAGTCAGGGGCTGAGCTATAAGCGTTAACAAATCAGAATACTAATACGGAATCCCTAGAACTACAATAGGTGTCCACAGTTTCACTGTGAATACCTAACTAGTAAAGATGCAGACGTTTGCGGGTGGTTTCACTTATACTCAAGTGGGGTTTAAAGAATGTCAATCAAAACATTATGTAGTACTCATTATGTAGTCATTCTTTAGTGTGTCTTAGTCTGCGTGTAACTGTAAACAAAACTCAGGTTTTTACTTTGGGGACATGTCTTGGTATTTTTGTACAGTTCGCCAAAAACGCAGCATAGGATTTATGCATGTGTATCATAACATGGTTTCTTCCAATTCTGGTACTTGTTTTATGTAGAAATCAACAAAATCTTTCCCTGTGTTTATCATCATTTGTATTTAAATGGGAGTCGTGAATACATATATCATGGCGATTTCACGCATTAGTTGATGCCTAAAACTCTCCCTCACCTTGTCTGTAGCCATCATCACACAATTACATACAGCCACACTAGCGAACAAGCAAAAAGAACGAATAAATCCTAAAAGCACTATTGACCCCAACTCATCCCTCCCATGTCTTTTATTTTTGACCAGTCTCAGTCATAGGCTATTCCCCTCTATGCTCTGCCTGACTGATTTTGCAGCAAGTTTGCAGTTTGCTTGTCCATAGTCAATCTTCCTGCATACCTGCGTTGAAGGGCAGACTGTGGCCTAATACGTTGATACCTGAGCTGGCTGTTTCATGAACTAATGTCCTGGCTATTACTTTCCCTGATGTCATCACCATCCAGTCTATTCCATTCATGAGTCTACTGTAGACGTGAGATGGCTATAAATTTGCTGGATCCAAGGTGACATCACCGTTGGGAAACAGGTTTGCTTCTTGAACTAATGCAAATTTGGCCTAATAATTTGAGTATAGGTTGTATTTGATATGTAATGTTGGCATCTGGGCAAGGTGGGCAGAGTGATCACCATTGCAGTGTCTCTTTAATGTTTAATATAGATGGTGCAGCCCTTTGTGTATTTTGGGGGAAGTGTGTGAAATGAAGACAAAAGGACAGCTGTATGCTGCCTTTGTTATCCAGCTGTCAGTCACTGCTATCGCCCCCACCCAGCTTGACAGTAGTCCATCCATGGGTTGTTCTTCAGGGTATTTACATTTTTCTGTTTATAGATATCTAATTATGAGTTAAATGGTGCATGTTGCAGAATCAAACTGGGAATCAGTGAACTATACAGCTGCTGTTTGATTCTCAATTAATTTATTACATTGAGGCAGTGATGTTGACCCACAGGTGGTCATTTGAGTGGGTCCCCAATTACCTTATATACTGCTGGGTAGTTTAACCTAATATATCATAATTTATTAGTTGATTTATATTTAGTAACAATTAAGAATCTAAACCTGCAAAGTAACTAAAGTTATGAAATTAATGTAGTGGAGTTAAAAAGTACAACATTTGCTGTTGTAGTGTAGTAGAAGTATAAGCATAGCATAAAATGGAAATACTTTAAGTATAAGTACCTCAAAATTGTACTTTTGGCCAGCAATATGTAATATCTTTTTCTTTGGCGGCCTTTAAAAAATGTGCCCTTTTCCTCATTGAGACTATGAACAAAACGGGGTATCGTCTTGCGTGAGATATATTCGCAGACGGTAAGAAAATGGCAGCCGCCATTTTCAAGACTGCATGTCCCGGTCCCCCGGATGGTAAAGCATCATCGGGTCGTCATCGACATGAGTGAATACAGCATCGATCATCGGCCATGTGAGTTTGTAGCCTTGATTGTTGAAATGGTTTCTTTTGTTCTATGATTTCAACACGGATTTGTTGTTCACAATGTACCATTATCAAGGGAGAAATAAGAGTGATTTTAATGTCAGACACGTACCTAGCAACATCACCTAGCAACATCACTGTTGTGGTTCTATGCTGCTCTGTTTGTTCCCCAATGTACTGTCTTCACAACACCAGGGTCACTCAGGTCAGCAGATCAATTCAAACTTCCTCAGGATGTATCTCAAACATTTTGAAGCTTGGTTGTATGCTTTTATTAATATAAAAAAATATATATATTTATTATGTGTTTGAGTGTTTGATCCCTGTCCCCATCAAATGAAGTGAAGCCCCATGACAACACCGCAGAGTGCACCTGTGACTTCACTTAGGTGCCTCTACTAGGTAACTTAAGCAAAGCTGTTAGGAAATACTCCTAGCTAGTTCAGAACTGGGCCCTGTGAATTGCCAAACATAGTTCTCAATAAGGTGGAGATGGAGATGGGAGCAATAACCTCTTTTTTGTCAAGGCTCTTTAAATAGAACCATATGTCCTTTTAATTCAGTTTGAATGATCTTTTGTTAACTTAAAATGGTGGTTCAATGATATAGGGTCTAATTTATTCATAGTCTGTATTACATAATCCACCGGACCCATTGTCTGCCAAAGACGAAGGTGTTTTCAATATGTTGTTACGATAAACCTTTGTTTGTCTGACGATATTGGCGATAAAGCTGTTCTGAGCTGATTTAATAGTGGCTCAAAACCGGGATGACTCTAGTGCTGTTGTGCTGACTTGAGCTTCATCTGTGTTTGTTGACCGTTAATGGGACTTAAGCCAACATCGGCTCTGCTGTTTCGCGCTTGGATCTCTTGGCGGTGGCCAACGGTTCCTTTGTCTGTTAATGTCATTCATGGATCCAGTATTTATTTAGTTTGGATGTCTATGATCAGCATAAGTAGATTCATGAAGGATAAATGCGGCATTAGGATGAGTCTGCTCACGAATGCAGTTCATTATTTTTGAGAAGCCCATGTTTACTTTCTACGCAAATTTTTGGTATCATGCATTTCCACCTAAAATATGGGTTTCTTGAGCACTCTGATTCAATGATTGTCCTCTTTGCCACGAGTAACACCTCTTGCTAAGCCATCACGAAAATATATAAACAACTCTTTGTACTTCATCCATCATTCTCTAATCGCAGCCATGGCAAGACCTTGCAGAAACAGGATTGTACAGCATGTCTTGATTTTCAAAAATGCATTGCTTAATTCCTTTTGTAAAAAAGGAATTGAAACTGAAAACTGTCGTTTCTCAGGTAAACCTGTTGAAATGTTGTAAGCACACCGGAGAGCCTGGCCAGACCTCTGGGTCCAGCACACCCAGTTTGTTTGAGGGATTACAGAGAAAGAAGAACTTAGTCCATACTTCAGTCATGAGGTGGAGAGAGGAAGGAAGGAAGGAAGAGAGGGAGTGGAAGGAGAAGTCCCTCTGTTCTGTTTATCACTTCACACTCTCGTCCTTGAGCGAAGCATGTATACCACTCTCTATGGGTTTTGTTATATATGCCTGAATCCTGTGTCATGTCACTGAAGCTTCTCTTTCTCCACCAAAGCAAGGCCCTCTACTCTGGTGATGCCCGGATCTTTATTTCATCAGTGTCTCAGATTAGCCCTCTGAAAGTATCTAACACTAGCAAGCTTCCTCTAAATGGTTCCTGGTTCACTTTTATACATTATGTGCACAGATTACCACTTTACTTTGGTTTCAAAGTTACAAATGTGAATGAGAGATTACTGCAACAGTAGTAGTAGTAGTACTACAGAGTAGGGATTTACCCAAATACGTATTTCGGAAAGCACAAATAATGCGATGGAAACATAATTCTTCTTCTACCTGAAGTTGCTCTTTATTATTAAAAAAAAACCAAAAACATGATTGACATGACATTATGCTTCTTCAAATGCATTCATATCATTGTGGATGGCCAAAAGATGAACCCATTCTGTTTGCAACATAGGACTTTGATTTCACTAACTAGTCGTTTCATTTACTACACATTATTGAAAAGCACCTGACCCACAAGTCAGGTGCGGGAGCTAGCGACAAAAGCCTGGTGTGACAGCTGGATTACCCCGCAACCTATACATCAAAATTAAGCTTAGAACCTGTCGTTTTTAACTATATGTTAGGGATGTTAACAATTAACCATTTAACCGTTAACCGACAATAGAATTTTGACCGATCAACACCATCAGTTAAATGGTAAAAAACACACCAAAAAACAGGGGTAACATTTGTTACATGCGGAAAAGGTCGGCAACAACCAAAACCCGTCCTGGCTTTTCATTTGAGTTCCTTTTTTTTGTCTGGCCGTGAGTGCTAAAATAAACCCGTCTGGTTTAAGAATATTTAGTTTCCATTCAAGGATTATATATGGATGTGCTGAACTATTGGGAATCATGGTGTGCATTGTTTTTCTATTTTTGGGCTATTTTGTTTTGCATTCAAGGCTTATTTTTGTGATTAGGTTAGAAAATACAACATTTGATTGAACAGATACAGATAGTGACGTCTTATACTACCAATGGATGAGGAATTAACGACCGTTACCTACTTGCACTGTAGGCAAAATAATAGTTCCAAGTTTAAAGATAACCTGTGTAAAAGCTTTGAAGCGCAATGCTGAGTTAATGAAAGTGTACATCAAATGGACATCGTAATTTCCACTAGTACTGAACTAAGTGTTCAGTATTGAGATTACATTTTTCAAACTCTAGCTCCTTCTTTATGGCGAATGAACCACGTATTTCCCTTTTGACACTTCTTTGTCACTTGTTGTGATAATGTGGTATTGTGATAAATGCAGAGATTGTATATAATTAGTTATATAAACTACAGATTGCTTGACCAAGATGTGGATTATTCTTTCCTTTTGTAATTAAATGAAAAAGCGGTGAGGAGGCCCTACAGTAGGCTACCATAACAAAGTGTTATTGGGTAATCCAGAAAATGAGAATGAACTAATTAACGTTCCACACTTGTTTAATGTTGGCTACATTGAACAGAAAAAAATGACAAAATATACACTTTATAAGGGATTTATTTTGTGCTGTTGTGGAACCTACAGTGTACACTGTTAATTGATACTGGCAAACATAGTTTGTATCGTGAAATGCAGTATTTTGTCCTGATATTTGAAGTAGTGGGAACATCTGCTCATGCTTTTATTTGTTGGCTCATTCTGAAAATTCTCTGAGACATTTTTGGTATCATAACTTTATTTGGTGTGTGACTGTATCCATGGAGAAGAGAGAATTATTCGCCCACACAAAGCTTCTCATGTTGCATAGATTTGTTGGTCTCCTGTCAGGTTTTGTTTTTTTTCTGTATTTCCTTCTTGATGTGTGCAACGGTTGATAAGGTTCCAGTTGATATTATCTGCTCGACGGCACTCCCTTGCTGTCAAACCGGTAGATATTGTTGGAGCTACAGTTCTTCACACTTCACGTCTTATCAAAAGCCATTGCTAAAATGTTGCTTCACTTTTCTATTTCTTCTCATTCAAAATGTCTTTGTTAACCTCAATGACTGTACCTAAGCCTTACGTGGAACTAAGTGGAGTTCCCCTTACCGCCCCTGGACTGTACACACAACGCCGGCCTACACACAGACGCACAAACCCAAGGTCTAAATGCAACTGCATACTCAAAAAGGAAACGCCCCCGCACATCATTTAAAGAGGACAGATTGGACTTATAAGGCAGCGACACATGTTAGTCTGTCCGAGCGTTTATGTAGAGGAAGCCACACATTATCTGATACAGCCGGGGATTCACATTATGAATGGGAGGTGTGGGCTGAAATGGGGAAGGCCGGGTGCTGGGTCTACAACACCCACACTAGCACACTGGACAACAAACGGAAATTTAGCGCTCTCTCCTCGCTGTTGTATCTCGTTTCCTGTTCCCCTTTCTCTGTTCCCTATAAATCTACCAATCAAAACGCATTTGGGCAGGTTAAAACCTAATCTAAACGTTGAAATAGTGGTCCGAAGCGATTGGTTAAAACAAAAAACTGTTTGGATCTCATGTGTGTAAATTGAGAAAATCTCTAAAAGACATTTCTTGTATTTGGAAGACTTCTTTATGGAACCTAGTGACTCTCTTTAACGACTTCTTTGTCTTTGTACTTCAGCATTCGTGCCAATATAAATAGACATGTTTGGCTACAATATAGTAGAAAAAAATATGGTTACCATATTGGTATACTTTCAAAATGTACTGCTCAGGCCTATGTCTTAAGCAGCAATTATAGACAGCTAATTATACAGTAGTATCCCTTTTAATATAAACAAAATGACACATTTCCCCTCATTGTTCTGTTTGATTTGTATAGGCCTAATGGATGCATGCAAGCCGTCTGTCTTGAATAAAACCCAGTATGCAGCCCTCTGACTCACATGGACTGAGCTGATTATCTTATTTGCCAATTAGAAAGAACATGGCATTTGACAACGTGACTCAAGGTCTTTGATTCCGGTACAAAAATAGATTATGCTCCTGCACACCCACTTGGGCTGAACAATTCGTCTAAATATTATCGAAATGGCCAAGTGCAATATCAAAATCGCAGGAGCTGCAGTTTTTTGATGAGGGTAAAATGTAATTTTTGTACAAATGAAGTACTGTAGTGCTGCAGGGATGCCCTGGCCTACGCATGTTTTTCTCCAGATGTAAGAAAATATGTTTGTTTGGTACAGACGCCAACAAATGTCACTAGTGTCAATAGTTTTTTCAGTGACAATAAATTGTGATGCAAAAATGATAATAGTGAATCATATTGCAAGATCTGTCAAAAATAATCGCAGTATAATTTTTTTTTGTTAACATCGTTCAGCCCTACGGTCTGCATTCAATTCACAGAATTAGTGGCCCATATAGTCAAGTCAGGTCCCATCAAACAAGTCACACAAATGTACCGGGGCACAAATTAGTTATATCACAGTGTTTGCGTGCGTGTTTGCAATGGCAATACCACAAG
>OOFB01019404.1:10997-30997 GCA_900323305.1 Trachyrincus murrayi
CCACAAGCGCTCACAAATGCATATATCTAGATAAACAGGGCGAATCCCTGGCAGATGTCTGTAATCAGATCACATCTTGTCAACACACAAACATGTTTGCTGCTTTACTCAGTAGCCAGTGCACAAAGACGGCCACACGCAGTGTGTTTGGTGTTTAACTCTGTGGCAAATAAGAGGCTTTTGTAATGCGACTAGCTTCAACCAGTAACCCCACTCATCTTCCTCCAGTCACCTTCCTCTTCTTCCTACATTCCACCGCCCCCGCATCCTATCCATCTCCAACCTCCACTCCTTACGTCTCGGAGGCAGGTGGAAGGTGTGTCTTCCTCCAGAGTTGACCCACCCCCCTCTTCTGTCCCTCGGCCCTGCCCTAGGCTCAGTGGCTTTTGTATTGTCTGTAGGGGGGCTATTGTAAGTCCATCTGCCCCCCTTTCTGCCCCCTGCTCCACGGGGCTTACTGTTTAGCCTCAAAGGGGCTGCAGCAGATGGGGAGTAATGTGGTGACACCAGCACCAGCAGAGAGTTTAAGGGGATATGTGGTGTGGCATGTGTATGGGTCTTTGTGCTAAGGCTACGGCATGCTTTCTTTGTTTGCAAAATGGAGGTGTGCTATATTGGGAGTTGCTAATTTTAGTTTGAGAGCGTGTTTCCCTTTTGTTCAACACATCTGCACATAGACATACCTTATTGCCCTCTTGGTTTAATCTGTAGGTTCATGTTTTTATGTGGACTAATGTGGAACTTGACTGAGATTTGGTGAATCTGTGTCAGTGGTCACGGTAGTGCATCAAGATTTACCGTGCGTGCCTTCTCTCTCAACCTGACGATGTCCCCACAGGGAGTTGCATCCAGCAGTTAATGGACATGTCACACATTGACGTTATGCAACAAGCAACACTGGCAAATAGTCTTGGTATCTCTCTGGCAGTGGATATTCTGGTCTGTCCTCCAGAGATGGTAAATGGCATGTCATTAATAAAATGGGGTCAGGTCAAATTGTATTCTAGATCACAATAAGCAGTTACTTGACACTATGAAATTACATCAATTCTCCATTTTAGAGAATGGATTTTTAAAACTGTTAACACTTAACTATTGAACATCATAAAATCTTCATACCATGTCAGTCGCTCGGGTCCTATATAAAAGCCTACTCCGGCTACATGAGTTATTAATGAGGAACCTATGTAGTATACACAGGTCTCTGCCTGTGTGGCCGGGTGGTTTCTCCCTCTGATGTCTTGCTTTGACGCAGGCAGGAGGTGACGCTCCTGTTTGTTTTGACTCAACAGGTGCTTGGACTCCTGAGATAAAGCAACAGATCAATTCACTGCTATTGTGTAACCCCTTTCCTGGTTACATAGATAAGCCCTCTGTGCCGGTTAATTCACCCACCCCTACCCTCTTATCACACTAATGTACATCCCCTTTTCACACTCTGATTCTGGAATTTATCTCATTTAAAACGTAATACAAATACAGCCTGCATTCATAATTTGATTTAAGATCCTCTGTAGACAGTGGCACGGGTAGTCCGGCGGGCCTGATATCTTTCCCCAGTGGCGCGTGCCTGTCCCATCACGTCATTAATGTTTTGACTGCTATCTGAACAGGCCACGAGGAGTTAACCAGATACCGACACAATTGCGCCCGTCAATCTACGTCCTCTAAAGGTGCTTGTTTTTGCCACTGACAGGCTCAGATTGTTACAAGTGTTTGACAACATTATGGAACTACTCAATCTATACTTAAGCATATACATCCAAACATGCATACAAATCCCTCATTATATATCCCTCATATCGTCACACTAAAATCTCTGCGGTGCGCTTCTATCCAAACCTTCATTAACCTTTTTAATTAGGCCTATGTCGTTATAGTTAGATAGGAACTAGGGCTGTCGCCATAACCACAATGTTGAAATACTGCGCTATTGACGAGACAACCGCAGGGGATGGCAAACAACCGCCATAACCGCTGAAAAGGAAAAGACGCCTGCTATAGCCACATTTGAGTTTCCACGTCAGTGTTTGTGTATTTGAATTGTAATTTGAAGTGCAGAGACCCCCAGCACCAAGACACAACAACAAGTGTACAGAACCGCTTTGCAACAGACGCCTCAAAAACACCATGGCAGAGTGCTTTGTGAGATCTGCTCGGAGCGCTTGTGGGCTTGTCTTGCGTGCACAATGTGCCATTTAAACATTTAACTGTAAAAATGTACTCAACGAGAGCCGAGCTCTTGCGACACTGCCAAGATCGGCTTCTCGACGTTTTGTTACGTCTTCTCTTTCACAGACGTGAAATTGCTGATCACCACTTTCATTGAATTTTCAGTGGTTTAGTCAACTTTGTCACACCTGTGGTGTTCCCGGGTCTAAAATGACCGCCATAGGAAATTAATGGGTAAGAATATGTTATGTTCATCCAGCAGATGGAAAACATCCCCATACACACACCCACTCACCCACACATCCACAACCCCCTCACCCCCCTACCTATCCGGCCCCAACCCTTTCATCCATCCATTATTTCTGAAGGAGTCATTTACTGTCTTGTATAGGCTATTTTAACAATGGTAAATGTAGTATGCCTACTGTAGTGCATGATGGTGCCAGTACACTGGTATACCATAACATTGGCTGGGAGTGGGGTCCTCCATCCTTATCACGAAACGAAGTATTCATTTCATTATGTGTTTGTATGTTAATATATCTTATGCTAATATTTAATTCAACTTTCTCAGTAAACACGCCTACCCACAGATTACTTTACCCACAGACGACTTTGAATCGCATACACACTTTAGAAGAAGAGGCGAGTGGAATAAGCGTGAATCAAGCCATCACCATACTTAGTAAAGGAATCGGAATAGGCCCCATTAGCTAAGAGAGGGTTTCACATAGGAAATAGCTAAATTTCCTTCAACCAGAACAGTCTTTATCTCCATCTTGTGGCCGTATGGTGCAAGTGTGATGGTTTGGCTTGCTGTGACTCAATTCTATTCGCCCTGACCTTTCAATAGAGGAGTAAAACGTCAAAATTGAACAATGGGTTCTCGAGATATTCAGCTGTTTGTATCTCATATACTGTCTCATAATGTTTGTATTGTACTTTTTATATTGGTTTGCTACCTACCTCTACTAAAACATATCTTTGCTCTACTTTATTGGCATCAAATCAATAAAGTAGTTATCAAAGGATACTCAGATTCTAGAATGTAGAAATGTTGGGCAGTGCAGATTTAAATAGTCTTTTGAAAAATGTCTTTTGAAGCTAAAATTCAACCAGTTTGCAGAAAAATAACTCCTTTAGCAATGACTACTTCAGAGATGGGGAACTTTTGAAAGGCAATGCAATGATTGTGCACTGTCGGGGTTGTCTGAACAGTTTGGGCAGGTCTTGTGTTGAAGTGTATCCTGGTTGACCTGGCTGGAGCAGCGGTTCGAGGCCCGGCCGGGCTGTATGGGCCAATAGTCAGGGCAGTGCCTTGCTCTGCAGACAGGGTATCTCACTCTCTGGAAACATGCCCACTCCTGTGTGTTGTGGGCAGGAGAGGAATGTTGGGATACAGTGAGAATTTGAGTGAGAAGACTACTTATTGTGAAGACTATTGGGCTGAATTCTCTCATGTCAATATTTTTTTAACTTTTAACAGCAGCTATGACATTGGTTGATCCAGCTTTACAGCTGTTGGTAATTATAGGGTGTTTGTTAGTCATGTTACCCCCTTTCCTTGTTACTCAGTTTAACATCGACAAAGTCTTGATTAGCTCTTCTGGATATCAACGTTAATGTCCAGGTCTTATTTGTTTCACCCATTCAACACTATAGACAAACAAATAGCTAGCCTAGTGGTTAGTGTGTTTGACATCCAGGCAAACGGTTCTGGATACAAACCCCTAATGCCTGCAGTTTACCTGAAAGCATCCCTGAGCAAGATGCGTACCCCATTGTGGAAAAAAAGAAAATCACTAAGTTGCTTTGGATGAAAGCATGATAAATGACTAAATAGTATGTTGAATGTAAACGCCCAAAAACATAACGTGTAGTTATCTGCATCGGTTTCTAAGTGAAGGTGAAAACTGTATATCCCACCCCCTACTCTCTTTAGACATGCTTGAGCAGCCGGGAACGGCCTGTAAGTGCCTGTGTAACCACTGAGGCGGAGTGTGGGTTTCTGTAACAAGCTTCAGGCTAGTTGCCGTGTTATTTATGATAGGGGAGCACAGATAGAACCTCCTGTAAAGCGGTCCACTAATAACATTTTCAACGGCGAATACTTATGTTTAAAGCAGAATTTTCCTGCTTTTGCATTCAGGTGCCCACTAAACTAGCGACTCTAATCTGTTAAACGAAAGTGTCAAAGTGTCAAAATTGTCATAAAACTACATTTGAATATTATATTGCATAATTAATGTTTTTGAATAGTAAACAAATATAATTTGCATATAAAACAAAACGTGTAAATATGTAGGTTCTGTCCAATAACGCGAACAATGAGTGATGAACAATGAGTTTGCGTTATCGGCCACAAGAGGGAAGTCAAGTACATTGAATGAATAGGTCTCGGTTCACACACAACGCGGTGAATGCTCTACAATTTATATTATTCAAGGATTGGATTCTAGAACAGTTCAATACAATGGAAAATAGGGATGCTGCAAAAAATCGATTCTTAAAAGAATCGCGATTCTTAATGCCACGATTCCGGAATCGATTCCCAACTCCTAAGAATCGATTCTTTGTAGTTGTTTTCCCCCCCTTTCCGGGTTCCGTAGTGCATTCTGTTGTTGTGGCAACAAACCGCGTGGGCACACATGCGCACGCATGCAGTGTGGCTCGCAAGCTAGCAACATGGAGACATCATATGTCTATTTACTTTTCGTTGCATTCTTTGCAGAAAACCCAGCTTACAGCGCAGATTTATAGATAGTGTGATATTGTTGTATAAAAGCTATTGATCACTCGAGGTTCGGTGTATGTCTTTTGCATGAAAACACTCGATTACGTCTTGTGTCTTCAATGGACGCATATCTTTGCATATGAATTCCGCTAACTTCTTGGTTATAGCCTCCTGCTTGGTGGGAGGCAGGAAGGGACGAAGAAGACGGTCAGCCTGGGTTGTTTCGTGGGTGTAGGCTTGTTTGCCACTCCCGACGTGGCGCCCCGACATGTGGTTCCGGATGTTGCCAGTGGAATTGCGATACACCATCCTTAACTTACAGAGCTTGCAAACGACTTTCTTCTCGTCTTGAATCTCCCTAGGCCCTGGTCCACACCAAGCATGTTGTCTGTTGTCTAGACCAGTTACAGGAGGTGTAGTGGTGTGAAGGAACATGAAGGGAAGGTGATGGGTATTTCGCTCAAAAGACGTTCTGTCGCAAGACATGCATTTTTGTGAATGGAAACAAGCGTATCCCTGAAAATGGGAACATGCAGAATAAGGTTCCTAGTGAATGTAAGGTAAAATATTTCTAAATTGTGTAATGGTAGATTTGTGCAAGAAGAGGGCGCTATTCTACCAAATAACTTGACTGAGAGAAAAAAAATTCTGCAGGCTGTCAGCTGAGGGCAGCAGTATCCCCCCAGAATGACACGTGTCACAATTTCGGTTTTATAAAATTTGAAAGGGAAAATTAGATGACCTTCTTTAGGGTAATGCAAATCTCTCTTTTGGCAATAGCTGATTTCCCCCCCCCCTCTGTCGTTCTTGCCTCTGTCCAGATGCTACAAGACTGTGCCAAAGCCCGCAGAGAGGTGGAGCTCCACTGGAGGGCGTCGCCCTGTTCAAACATCGTACGCATCATCGATGTCTACGAGAACCTCTACCAGGGCCGGAAGTGCCTGCTCATTGTCATGGAGTGGTGGGTACACTCTCATTGGTTTATCTTAATTGGCTCGTTATTCCCATGGTTATTCGCATAACACACTAGAAAGTGGTTGTCTTTAAGTATTATTTATGGATATAGATACGTCAGGTTAAGGTGAATGTTTCATGAAGGTCAGGTAAGGGTCTGGGCGAAGGCATAGCATCATGGGAATAGACTAGAAGAATTCTGTCATTGCACACACTGGGGGTGGGCATTTCCAGTTTTTTTCACTGGTTGACTAGTAAAGACAAATCTGGAGTCGATTTTCAAACATAGGCCTATTTACTGTATTATAAGAATGAGGCTAAAAGCCGGGTCCCAATATAAAGGCCTGTCCCTTTTTATTGATCAGGTCTTAATTAGGGATGTTCCTCGGGACTAATTTCCCTGACGGTTTACCCGACGTTTTGTGAACGACTAGTCTAAAAAAAAGAAAATGCTTAGAAATATGATCAAAACTGAGCACATTACAATCTAAGATGCCAAGCATGGTCAGGAAATATATATTGTGTGTATTATAAGAGCCATTTGAAATGCTTAATATCATATTTTTCTCACGAAATCCTATTTGAAATGACTGTAATAAGCATTTTGCGACGTACATCATTGCAGTCGGCTCTCCTGTAGCGAATGTGTTCCACATCGCCCCAGTTGAATTGTTGTAGGGGGACACAACACTTATGAGGTGTCTAGCTTTGGAAGTTTAAATCTAAATAATCACCCGAAATATATTGGCTGTCAAGATGTGATAACAATGAACGCTGTTCTTTAGATTTATTTTATCGATCCGCTTACTGATTACTGTGGGCAATGAGCCGCCGTTGGCTCAAACGCTACAGTACATTTAAGACAGAGGCTAAGTAAATATAATCAGGCAGATCATGGTTTCTTTACTGTGAAACTGAACCAGATTAAATGAAGTGGCCTAATCCGACAATCAATTAGATATTAGATGTTTTCTGAAACTACACGTTGTTTAACGTCAGTTAATTATATTATTAAACGCATGGTGTAATTCAATGTGTGGCAGGCTTCTGCGATTCATATCTCTGGTCGGTATGTGAAGAAACTCATTTCTTTTAAAAGTGCTTAGTAGTGTTTGCTCTACATGGCCTCCATACGTTTTCTCAGCACGGCATTTGCAAAGAACAAAAGCCCAGGCGCCAAAACCTCAACTACATCTTTCACGTGCAGATTTGTGGTTGTTGCTGTGACACTCTGCCCACTCACTCAAACCACAACTCTCCCCCCCGCCGCCACCCCCCCTTCCAACACAATGATGACTCATTTCTTCGGTCACTATCAATTATATATAGCTTACTGCTCATCAGGGCATGAGAATCAGCTTTTGTTAATTCAACTTTCAATGCTTAACATATATGTGATTCTAATGTTAGTGTTTTGTAGCACCTGTGACACAAGAATGACCTTTTTTAGAAAACTACACTCTAGCAGGGCGATAGGTTCGACTGCTGGAGCTTACGGGATGTTTAAATGAAACACAGAAACTGATATTTGAAATGTATGCTGGCAATTCTATATAGTCAATGAAAACAAATGTAATGACGATACAAAATATATTTCTTGGGTGCGCCCTTTTTCCTATACCATTAATGTGAACAATTTACATACCGTATGCAATCACATTCAAATTAAATCAATTATCAACACTAAGCCATAGAAGAAGATCCTGCCGCTCAGCGTAGAATCGTTATGACTCACAGGATCATAGGATCGGAGTCATGTTGCGTCATGTCATCCGACATGAGCAGATGAGTCCGTACGAGATGTCCTTGTGTCAGTGTGTGTGTAAACAGGGAATCCACAGCACTGGGGAAGTGCTGAGCTGGTATCATCGGACACATATTGTAACACTTTGACGAACATCGAACGCGCGTCTTTCGCTAGCTCCTGGAGCAAGGCAGCGGGCCTTAACGTAGCTACCGGGCTTCTGGTGAACAGCTATCTCTCATTCCTATTTCCTTATTTATTGGAGGATTGTTTTATTTATTTTTCTATGTTTGTGCACTTTACTTATGCGGTTGTCACACATTTGGCTATATTGTGCAGTTATTAATAATTAATTAAGCCTAATTATATTTATTTATCAAATTAACCTGTTTTTATTTTATTTAGATGTATTTTTAATATCACTGTTCTTTGTTAGTAACCGATTATGTCCGATTAGGTCATCTCCAAGGGTGTATAGTGTATATTTAAAGTAACTGTCGTCATACCATAGGAAACACCATTCAGGTTCAGAAAACTATTTTACTATTTAGTCATTAAAGGTCCTTGCCATTGGTTATATTTCATGCTTCATTTACTAAAAGACTATTCAATGCATCTCAACAAGCATCCGTGCACAATATAAATCCTCTAGATTGAATGAAATCGACATTTTCTCTCATCTGAAAATGTTAGGCAGGCAAAGTTAACCGCTGGGTGCGCATGTCAGTTTGGCAGTGTAGCTGACTGAAAAAAATCCCCAATTAAACTCGCATCTGGTTCATTATATATTATTCGATTAGATTATAAATGGTCCCTGCCACTAATATATTATTATTGTTAGTGGCAGGGAGCTTTTAAGCAGAACCAAAGTGACATTGACTGAATTCAGTCACATGTCGAACACCCTAGCACACAACACTATCCTTCCCCTTTTAAACACTCGTAGTTACATAATATTTGCTGTGCTTGGTGGCATTGTTTTATGCTGCCTGTTTATCTGCATTCCTAATTCTAATTGGTCATATATTGTCCAATCAGACAGTGCACCTGGTACGGTTTGGATACAATGGATTTGAGATACAACGGGGCCCAGAGGGGAGGATAATGGTGTTGCGTTAGCCTTAGTCCTCAGCGGTAGATGAGGATGTATCGCTAGTGTATGAAAATGAAAAATCTGCGACTACTGTGACCCTCGTGGCTATATGTTCTGTATGATTTATTATCAAGATCCTATACATGTTATGGTTATGCCTCGTTGTCCCCTAGCTATTGATAATTAGACCTGAAACGAGCTGAAATTAAACTGATCAGTTGGGATGAGCTGGCTAAAAAGGTCAAATCCTATGCAGCTGGCGGTTGCTTTGATAGCGCTCTTCTGCCCTATTAGAGCGAAACCACACAAACGAAACCACAATACTGTACAAAAAGCCTACAAAAATGCCACTTTGGATTAAATTCAGACATCCATGTTTCCTAAAGATCACCATATGTAATACTGGCTGCAATACTGTGTGTGTGCACCTTCATCCTGCGTCCTTCATCCTACTTTTGTATAGAACTTTGGTTACATTGTGTCAGTAATCTTTGCTGTTGATGGTAATGGTAGAGCTTTTGAGATTGATTTTGGTTGTAATGTTGTTCAGCGACTTTCTGTGAAGGATCTGACAGCTAAGCTTGACCTGATGAATTACTCTGTGAGCAGGCTAGCATTGGTGAAGGTGGTCTCAGAGTAATTTAGCAGATGCTTTAGCAGTGATCTAGTAATCTAGTAATTTAGCAGTGATCTAGTATGCTATGGATCACCACTTAAGTGCACAACGTTTTAGAAATGTAGGTTAAGATGTAACTACGTGGTAATGTCAATCAAACATTCTGGCTACCCCCCCCCAAATCTGATTGTAGTGCGTGAGAGTGTGTTGTGCAAGAGAGCCAAAGCCTGAACAGCAATATAGGCCCGCCCCTAAATGAAAAAAGTGTCTACCAGAAGTTGATATATATATTTTACACACGTACACTAGCGTGTCCGTTCCTATCCGTTTTCACTGGATGTTTTCTACTATGACTTCAGCTCACCATGTCTGTCTTCCACAGCATGGACGGAGGAGAGCTGTTCAGCCGAATTCAAGACAGAGGAGACCAGGCCTTCACAGAAAGAGGTACCTAGTTCACACTGCTATTTTAAAAACACAGCTTTAGCATGTGTATTCACTTAATTTGAACAGACATCCATGCAAACAAATAACCCCGGCGTGGTCCCATCAATGTGTTTGAAAAACAACGGAAGCCCTATAGTTAAGGAACATAGAAGCAATACGACTTAAACTCCACGCTACAGTTTTGAAGTCCCTGTCTGTTATCAACAAGGATGTGCCCCCCACATGCACGTATATACTTCATTCAGTGTGACACGTTTGCTGATGTGTTTGTCTCTTTCAATTCAGAGGCATCTGATATAATGAAGAACATCGGAGAGGCCATCCAGTTCTTGCATGCAATCAATATTGCACACCGCGACGTTAAGGTTTGTGTTGCTTTATACGGATGCCTGGCCCTTTTGAAATATACTGTACCAAATCAAAGCTGTGTGTCGTATGCAGTGTCATACAAGACCTCATTTCGCGACTGTTTGTGAAGGACTTAATAAGTAGTGGTACAAACACTCCTGTCTTTTCAGCCTGAAAACCTCCTTTATACCTCCGAGAGGCCCAACGCACTGCTAAAGCTCACGGACTTCGGCTTCGCCAAGGAGACCACCACACACAACTCCCTTGCTACGCCCTGCTACACGCCCTACTACGTGGGTAAGGATCGACACGTGCACAGCAACAGACCGTAGCACTCCAGAATCTCCCAGGTTACCAAAAAAGATTTGAAGACTGTAAGATGAGCACCCCCCACCACCACCACCACCACCAACTCCTCTTCTAAGGTGGCAGTGGCTCCGGAGGTAGAGCGGGTTGTCTGGCAACCGGAAAGGTTGCGGGTTTGATCCCCGGCTCCTCCTAGCCAAGTGTCGAGGTGTCCCTGAGCAAGAGACTAACCGTAACGGCTCCGATGTATGAATGTGTGTATGAATGGGTGAATGTGAGGCACAAATTGTAAAGCGCTTTGAGTGGCAACTGGTTAGAATATATGTATATGAATGCAGTCCATTCACCATTCTACACCGGTCTTCATTGCCCTGTCTGCATCTCACTTGTTATTCTATTTACTTTGCTGCAGCTCCTGAAGTGCTGGGCCCTGAGAAGTACGATAAGTCCTGCGACATGTGGTCATTGGGGGTCATCATGTACATCCTGTAAGTTGCCTTTTAGTTGTTTTAATTCAAGTTTGGTAGAGATTTGTGTTGTGTAGTTACCTTGCCATGATGTAACGAGATATCTTCAATAGTTGCTCTGTAGATTCAAACCAATCCAAACCTAATCCAAAATAGTGTATTTTTCTCTCCATCGATTTACATTGCACAGCGAAACAGGTCTCAAAGTCACACTTTTAGCACACAAACGAACGCGAACAAAGCAGATTCTGCCAATGTATAAAATAACGAAACCCAATTCAGCGGTTTTTGGAAATACATGTTTTTTTACTATTTGAATTAGGAAGATGATCCGGTAGTTAGCTTCCCAGGCCGTTTTTGTTATATATACACAGCCCTTCGCTAGCACGAGTTGTGAGACTGTTTACGTATTCAGTATATCTACGGCCAGGGGATCAAGAAAAGAGTACCTCTACCAATCATTGTAAACAGACGACAAAAACATTGAATCAGGTTTTGTTATTTTATACATTGGCAGAATCCGCTTTGTTTGCATTTGTTTGTGTGCTAAAAGTGTGACTTTGAGACCTGTTTCACCGTGCAATGCAAGTCAATGGGGGAGAGAGAACAAAAACACTTTGAAGTTCAAGTTTGAATCTACGGACCAACTATTGCCGATATCTCAACAATATTTGGAGTTACATCACGGCAAGGTAACTACACAACCCAAACCTCTACCAAACTTTAATTATGCTTCAAGTGTGGCTTAGTACTCTTCCTTGCCCTGGATGCTCATCATCATGGTATCGTTGTCGTACTGGTGACATAACCGTTATGGCATCCGTGCCCTCCAGGCTATGCGGGTACCCTCCGTTCTACTCCAACCATGGCCTGGCCATCTCCCCTGGGATGAAGAAGAGAATCAGAATGGGCCAGTACGAGTTCCCCAACCCAGAGTGGTCTGACGTGTCGGAGGATGGTAAGACTTGGGTCAAATGTTTAACTGGTTAACTATTAACTGGTACATGTATACGTGCTGAAATGGGAAACTATTAATTATATTCTACATAAGCATCTGCCTATTTTGATACTTATACTCACTTTACAGTGAGTTGAAAAGGGAACATCTCCTCTTTCATGTCCCCTTTACAAATCTAACTGACTGTTTGTTTGCCTTATTTCCAGCCAAGCAGCTCATCAGGACCCTTTTGAAGACTGAGCCCACCCAGAGAATGACTATTACAGAGTTTATGAACCACCCATGGATAAATGTAAGCACCTGCGCCCACACACGCACGTGCCAAAACCGTTCGCACGCGCTCAGAAAAACACGCAGCGTCCACCACACCACACCACATCCTTGTGAAACTCGATTGCTCACTTCCTGTTCTTTCCACTCACCGTGCTTGGCTTGTCAGAGGTTTTTGCCATGTCATGTTAGGACCTGACATTTATTCTGTGTTTGCAGCAGTCGATAGAGGTTCCACAGACACCGCTGCACACCAGCCGCGTGCTACAGGAAGAGAAGGACGCCTGGGAGGACATCAAGGTCAGACTCATCATTCACTCATGTTTACTTTTCGCTGGAGACGCAAAGCCCAAGTCATGATGTGTCAACCCGGTGACTAATTGTGACCCTATAATTCTAATCCTATTCATCATACATTTGAGTCAAAAAGGGAAATTGGTGATTTCAGTGAAAACCACAATGCGACACATGGGTCACCACTGACAGCGGCAGACGTCCATTAACTCCTTCACTTCCGGTGTGTAATTTCCAGGAGGAAATGACCAGTGCCTTGGCGACGATGAGGGTCGACTACGAGCAGATCAAGATCAAGACCATAGAGGACGCCAGCAACCCGCTGCTAAGAAAGAGGAGGATGAAAGCCAGTAACGCCATGGCAGACACACAAACACCGGCCCACTGAACCACTGCCTGCACGCACGTGCGCACACACATGCACACGCGCATGGGCAAACTCACAGGCCGTACAAAAAAAAAGAAGCAATAATTGTCCTCACGTGAGGACTGGGAGTTGCGATGCATGGATTTTAAGTGTTCCCTATTTTTTATGATTTTTTTTTTCTTCTCCCCCCCCCCCCCCTTTCATGAAATGAAACGTTCTACTGTTTTGTAGCAGAGTTTGTTTTTTATTACTCAAGCATTTTAACAAAGCAACCACTCTGCTTTCACACGGAGGGACGTTGGTTTAATGTTTTTACAGCAGTCAAGAGATTATGAATCCCAGAAATGGAGACGAGTTGACAATGGCTCTTTCTCCTCTCCTGCCTTCTGTTTCAGGTTTTACTGAGAGGGGCTTGAATGTTAGAATAGAAACGCAAGGCCTTAGGAATAGAAGCAGTTCGTTAACCCCCCTCCCCCCCCCCCCAAGAACCTGTGAATGTGTTATCAAATGGCTATATCCCAAAAAGTAAAGCAAGGGAAAGATGTTTCTGATGCATACGTCTGCAATGATGGCAGACTTTATTTTTGAAATGACTAGTGGAATGTAAAGCACTCTGTCCCTAAACCCTTCACTTGAATAGGATCTTTATCTCGTTGTGCACCAGGGAAGTGTATGTCAAATGGATATATATATTTTTTTTCTTTTCCTCTTGTGAATGTAGACCAGAGGCCTATGCAGACATAGTGATCATTTCCCATACTGATTTTCAGTGCCACTCCGTACTCGTCTCTTTGTTTTCCGTCTATATGACTAAAACTCTGACATCATCCTGTGATATATACTTTGTCATAGTGGAGTCCCCTTTGTTCCTTCTGCTCCTCTGTTCCTTCTGCTCCTCTGTCCTGCGTGCCGTGATCGTCTGCGTCATGTTCCTGGGCAGTGAGCAACATGCCATACTTCAAAGAGCAGTCCACCACAACCACCCCCTCTGGCTCATAAGATAAGCGGGAGGCATGCCAATACTGTACTTTTAAGGAGATCCATGCCCTTTGTAGCATGGACCTGATTCATCCTTATTCATTGTGGTTGTGATTTAGCAGCAGTGGACTTGAGACCTGCACTCCTTTTACCAATGGTGTGCCACATGACATTGACACATGATGAGACATTTCAGGTTGATGCTACGCAGGTGTTTGTCAGCTAAGTTCACCTCTAGGACCTTATATACTTGTTTTTTACTCTTCTTTTTTTTTGTTGCAAATATTGTGTAGCACCAATAGAGCGTTCATATGTGTTTGTGTGAGAGGCAGTGTCCACTAGGGAAGTAGGGTTCTACCTGAGGTCCACTGGGGAAGTAGGGTTCTACCTGGACACTGAATCTCCTTTTCGATCCAACTGAGTCGATGACCCTGGTTGCAGTGTGTTTGTTGCGTTTCAGAGTCTGTGGAGCTCAGTGGGACTGCAAACTAACAGGATTCTGAATGTGTGTCCTAAAGATCAGCACATTTTTAATTGGACTGTGGCAGGACTGAAGCAAAGATTCCCCCCTCTGGACAGCAAAAATGTTGACATACCACCAGCAGTCTTATCGTACAGACGTTGTGATAACTCTCTGAAATGTTCTGTTGACTTCCATTCTTACAATGGGACTCGCGCCAGAGCTCACCACCAGGGATTGTGGGAAATAATTTGTTGCTATGTTGTCTTTGATTTTTCTTAATTTCACTTCACACAAAAAAAATCACGTCCATGTTTTGTTTTGTCACGTCTCACAAATCTCACAGTAAAGAGAATGTTCATGGACCGTTTCTGTGCCATTATTTATTTTTTTCTTCAGCTTCTATGCAAATGAGAGCCATCGTCATGTTCTGTTCTCACTTTAACTAGAATATTCCGAGTTCTGCTGTGCTTTTCCTTTTTCTAAGCACTGGATAAAAACGAACCGTCACAAATTGTACATTTAATCTCCTTTTTTGAATCAGGACGAGATGTGTAAAGAAAACAACGAACTACAGCTAATGTGTGGAGTATTTTAAAACATCCAAATGAAATTGATGGAAAAATTAAGTAGGACTTATTTCTATGTATTAAAAAATGAACACGATTATCTACAGGAACAGGTTGGGAATGGATCATTTAGCACGTTATAACAAGGTACTTTCTGAATGTATACATATCTGAATTAGAAGATGAGCAATGCACGTTTTTTTTTAAGATGTCTCAAAACCGTGCATTGCTAATTTCACATTCTGAATGCAGTTGCTACATTTAGATGGACAAACAGACAAACATCACTTGAGCAGTATGTCATTTTACAGAGTCATGAATGTTTTATGGGTTTTTAAATTGTATCGTTTAGCCAATCAGGTTTAACGGAAATCCTGGTAATAAAAAAAGACATTACGAAGTATTAACTATATTTGTATATCAGGCACTCCCATTTTTATTCGAAAATAATTTGCACCAGTTAGTGTTTAATAATATTCTTTTGTGGTCGCCTCAAAAGAATATTATTTAAATTACATTTCAAATTGGTAACCTATAGCAGGTGGGGCATATTTGACTATTGGAATTAATCTAGTCATTTACAGTTTTGTTAGTACATGTTTCTTGTAATGTACACGCTAGACCAGATGGCTGTTTGAGTCAGCACCACTTAATTTCTATTTTCAAGACTCACTGCTTCCACGATAGGTGAAACCTACAGTCATATCGAAATCGAAATTTGTTCTAGAACTGATTAGCGATGGAAACAGGCCTATGTATTGAATAATGACCGATTGTGTAATTCTGTCAGTTATTCAATACATACAATTGATCAATAATAGTATTCTCAATGATGCAATTATTGATAATTCTGGTTAATTTTAGTATTTAAATGGGAATTTCACTTTTAAGCACTTCTGGGGTCATTTTCACACCTACCCGGGCTTTTGTGTGCACCCCATACAGTTTTTAGGTTGCTTGCGTCAATATTTAGACATCAAACAACACATTAGACTCTGTAAACACGCGTCCCCGCTTCTCATGACTGATATTGTCCTTCTAATGAATGTGTCCACCTTCATTTTTCAATTCGTTATTTCATTTGAAATGTAACGTGGAAACAAAGACCTAAGTTTTGTTTTGGACTGCTGAGTAAAAGAATACTCTGTTTTGGTTCTGATAAATTGCTAAGCATTGACATTTTTTTTCATCCGTTGCTATTTTATGGTTTACAGAACAGAGAAGGATCTCGGTATATAACCTGGCTTCAGCCCTACAGTGACTACACCTCATTTCATTTCAACATGTCTACCAGTTGCTGTACACTATTTTTAGAGTGAGACGTGTTCTGTAGATGGCGCTTGTTGTTTTTTTTAAGTGGCCCTTTGCCACATATTTACTTATTTTCATACATACCACCTTTACAGGCGGCATCAAAGCTGCCCCCTGGACTTGCCCCAGTTAACATTTAGTAATACTAAAATGCCTAAAATTACAGCAAGGAACTTACAACAGAAAATGTTCACATCGGTGATTGTTTATGCCCTCTAGAAAAATATATACTTTTAGATATACATTTCCATCACTTCTTTCTGTCTTTTTAATTTATTTTAGTTTTCTACTAAATAGAAAGTGTTAACCTATTTTTTTAACACACTAATTGTGGTACGTGTGTGTGCATATTGTGGTGACTGCGGTTCCTTTGATTATTAGCCTTTGTTCCCTTCAGCGTTCCCACCCTAACCATATAACCATATGCATTGACCTAGAGAAGGAACATCTCTGACACTTTATATACAGTAGTACTACACACTATGTATTCAAGCTGTGGGTTGCTTTATTTATGCTGATAGAAGAAACTCAACATTCTGTCTTTAGAGGAAATTACAATGGAATTGCAATGATACAAATAGCACTAGGCACAGAGGTGTATCTGGCCTAGTATTGTCTATTCCCTTTCTTGAAAATGGGCACGCAAAGAGTCAGCAGACCATGTCACTGATATTTATGTTTCCGGAGGTTACACTATTACAAAACCAGTGTCAAGAGTTCATGAGCATGTATTGCACATGATCAGATTTCCCTCTCTGCAACTGATAAGCCTATATGCGCGTGTGTATATATATATATGTATATATATATGTATGTATATATATGTATATATATATATGTATATATATGTGTATGTGTATATATATATATGTATGTATGTATGTATGTATATATATATATGTATGTATATATATATATATGTATGTATATATATATATGTATATATATGTTATGTATATATATATATATGTATGTATGTATGTATATGTATATATATATATTATATATATGTATATGTATGTATGTATATATTACCATTACGGTTCACATTAGACATCGCTGCTGTGGTTGAATGCTTATGAGACCTGAGTTGTGTGTTTAGTGTGTAACCCATGTATTAGGCTGGTCTACTCTGGAGTGTTCTTAGTCATACATAGACTAGTAAACTGCTAGATACTTAGGTAATAGGTAAATAATTCTACCACAGTGATGCAGTTCATGTATCAATCTGGCTAGGAAAACTATACTATGTCCACACTGTGTAGTATGTATTGTCATTTTAATGCAGATAGCTTCGTAAAATCGTAGCCTCTCTATCATTGTGGCTTTGATCATGATTATTGTACAAACACAGGTTGAGTAATAAAGAAATATATACTGCTATAAAAACAACCTATGACTGGAAACATGCGGCCTACATTTCACACGGTAAAAACTTTGATTTGTCATACAAAGCTAAGCTAAGTTTCTGCCATTATGAGACATTTGGCTCCAGACCACCGCAGAATTGCACATGTTGACTAAGCAAGTCGCTGATGCTTCGAGAGTAGTTTCACTGCATCGGCCATGGAGTGAGGCAACTCCAGAACACCCCACACACATGCAGATGGGAACCTCTTTCAAGTAAACGTATACGATAGTTTAATATATGGGGCCAGGGTCGGGCAGTGGTTAGGCTGTTGAGCTGTGTTTCAGCCCTGTAGCTGCTCTGCACTCTGTCCAGATTTATATATATTTATATGCTTTATATGCTTTCCAATGTGACTTACAGCCTCATTTGTATGTCGCTTTGGATAAGGGTCTGCTAAATAGATAAATGGATAATGGATAGTAAATGTTGGACTCCCAGCTGAAAGGTTTGTATAAAAGCATCTGCTACATTTCTAAATATTAATTATTGGTATTATAGATTAATATTAAGAATATTAATAAATAATTACCACATTGAGTACCACATTGCAGAGTAGTCAATTATTTCTAATGTAAGTAAGTAAAGTATTTATACAGCACCATTCGCAGACAAGGGACACAGTGTTTCACAAGCGTAAAAAATAAATAAATAGAATAAAAAACACAAACAGGGTCATAAGTATTACTATTCATACCACAGAGAAGCAGTAACTACTTTTTTAGAGTGTGAGAATGTGTGCATAATCGGTAAGACATCTTGGTTGCAGTTATGGTAAAATAGTGTGCAGAGTTGTTGCCTGTAAGTGATGTATATGGGTCACGTTTGAGGTTAGTAGCCTACATTGACTTTACAGTATACTTTACACCTTCCCCATGTGTGAACTTCAACACTGCATAATGTCTCACAGCCATGGCTGTACCAACACGTTGTACTACCCAAGAAGGCATTATATACAGTATATTATGATATATAATCATATATATGTTCATATACTATATTATACCACTATTTTAACAAACTCAATGGGAGAAAACAAGTGATTCCTAAAAGCTTAATTTATTACACACATTTTAACACTTTACATATGTACGTTGAATATGTGCATTAAAAAAACAAAATAAATACTGTAACATGACTTCCTCGTGTTGTGGACGTCCTACTCTGAGCAGAGTAGCTTCTAGAAGACCAGGACATTGGGGGTCTTAAGAGGCAGAAATGGTATTCCCATGGACTCAATATGAACCAAAAGGAAAAACTTGTCCTCAGGACAAACATATGAATTTGAAGCCTCAGAGCAAACAAAGACATCAGAATATCAGAAAGTCAGCAGGTTCTTCCAGGTAGCCTATAGTGTATCTTCATGGGGGGTTGGGGGTGAAGGTCACGTTTTGGGAACACTGTGTGTGGAGGAGCTCACTGGCGTCGTTTTGAAGCAAGGTACATCTCGATGAAATTAAATAATACATCAATCTCTCCGATGGCTTTATAGAGACCCTTCCCCTCCATCTAGACAAACAGAAGAAGCAGATCATGACCACCGTATTAGTCGTATATTCACTGGGATGCATAGTATTATACAGAAATAAAACAACGACGACAGCCATATGTAAATAGCACTAAATAAGTAGTTTGAGACACTCACCTGGATGTATGTGGAGTTCAACTGTGTGATGTCGAAGGGCTTCTTGCACTGAAAGTAGTTCTTCTGTTGGGGGTAAAGTTAACAGTAGGCTCATTACTCAGAAGGCCTCCTGCATGCTCTATGGTGAATACACGTCTTCCTCTTTTGCAGAAGCACGGAGAAGTACGGAGAAGTACGGAAGTTGAAGACATCAAATTACTCATTTACGGTTCGTTCATGAATCGACAGACACTATTCTGTCGCAAGCATATATCTTTTTTTAAACTTTTGGTTCATGTAGATATCCTGGTATACTTTATCGTTTTGTGATCACGGACGTGGGCCCAGGTCTATGATATACAAGAGGTGATTTATAAATTTCTTATTTTAATTAGGTTAATCGTGTATGACGGGTGGCCTACTTAATACGTATTAAGCTTAACGTGGCAAACTCACACATCTGATGATGTCACTCCTGAGACGGTCGAAGATCAACTGTATGGACTCAATGTGTGGTTTGTAATCCTTGTTTTCCTCCGTCATGTCAGCAATGGCCGTAGGTAAAACCGTCTTCAGGTAGAAGTCAATGATGTTCTTCATGGCATGGCAACCAAATGGACTCTAAAATAAACGGGAGACAAGTCAACAGTTGGTCGATGAACACGTGAGTCTATGATCCATTGCTATGATCCGTTACCAGATACATATTAGATTCACCTAATTGATTTTAAGCTCACTTATCATTGATTTCTAGTTTTCTGGGATGACTTGGTTAAATGTGTCGGAACTCACCTGTAAGGAGTGTTCAAAGTTCTGGTCCAGTAGCGCTGTGTCCAAATCATCACCCGCTTCCTGCAGAGAACCGAAAGCAATCCGTTAT
>OOFB01019428.1:0-11758 GCA_900323305.1 Trachyrincus murrayi
AGCACCGACTGCGGCCAATTAAGGCCGATTGCAGCCGGGTGCTTTTGGCCTGTGTGTGTGTGTCTGTGAGGGGGGAGGCTGAGAGAGTGAGAGTTGACTATTTACTAGTTTTACTACCTCTATTTCTGCTCTGGGGTTTGCACGGCCCGGCAGTAGGTGGCCCGGTGGTGGGGACCCCTGATCTAGGATACCCTAGCCACCCTATCCTTAGTAACTACAGAGCTGCGTAAGCAATACTTCCGACTGCACGAAGCTAGCCCACTTCACATTTTCTACAGGAAATGTACTTTCTAGTTATTTAATAAGGTTGCATAATAATATACTTACACTGGATGCACTATTAACAAGATGCAGCCTACTTCCCATTGGTTATCTGACTAAATAATGTTGCATATTTTGTACACACTTTACTATTGCAGCCTACTATAGGCCTACTAACATTGTTGACTGTGTTTTTCAGACAACTTACACTGACAAAGGTGAAAAGGTTGGTGCTCAGATTTGTTAATTTGTCAAAATATACAAATTAGACCTTTACGTTGATTGATTATAGTACAATGAATAAACCTGAGCTGTCTAACCCTTTGTGTGTGTGTGTGTGTGTGTGTGTGTGTGTGTGTGTGTGTGTGTGTGTGTGTGTGTGTGTGTGTGTGTGTGTGTGTTTAGCACGAGCAAGGCAAGTTCCTGTGCTTCGATCATTTGACATTTTGGGTTGGAAATGCAAAACAGGTATGGCACGCAGAAAGAACCAGGCCTACCTTTTCCCAACAGAGGTTTTTAAGAGGGATAAAACATAAATAACAGATTGGTGTTTTGCTCTGGCTAGGCTGCATCCTACTATTGTACCAAGATGGGCTTCGAGCCGGTGGCCTACCAGGGTCTGGAGACGGGCAGCAGAGACGTAGTGTCCCACGTGGTCAAACAGGACAAGGTAAGGACTAGACACACTCACACTCAGCCCGGTGTGAAAAAACACTGCCGAGAATGTGTACTGGTTCATAACAAAAAATGTAATAATGCAAAAAATACATAACACGTAATTATGTTGATGTATTACATGTTATTTGTTTAGTTGAATAGATGATCTGTGGTTCATCCTTCACAGATACTGTATGTTTTCTCCTCGGCTCTCAATCCTGGAAACAAAGGTAATGATGTCATACAAACCACATCTTTTAAAAGTCTTGTTTCGGGCGCTTGGAGGATAAAACACATTGTAGCTAGAGAAACACCGACTACATTCAGCGTGTTTAACTCCTTCTGTTCCTTGTCAGAAATGGGCGAGCATCTCATCAAACACGGAGATGGTGTAAAGGATGTAGCGTTCTCAGTGGAGGACTGTGACTACCTTGTGCAGGTAATAAAGCTCAACATCCAAGAATGAATTCAGCTTTATTGAGCTCACAATATATAATATCATAATATAATATATAATAATATATATATATATATATTATACACACACAGCCAGTTCAGTTATCACCACAGTGGGCTGCTGCTGCACACAGAAACAGAGAGTGTTTGTATTGATTGATTATGATTGATTACTCCTGGCTCAGTAAGGGTTTCATTGAAATCAGTTGAACTGATTTCTTGGGGACATTTTGCCCCGACTTGGCAGAAAGCCCGGGAGCAGGGGGCAGTCGTCGTGCGGGAACCGTACACCCTGGAGGACAAGCATGGGAAGGTGAAGCTGGCCACGCTCCAAACGGTAAGGCTAAGTGTACACACTGAAACATCTCCCAGCTCCACGAGCCTACTCATATGAGAATATGAATAGAATAGAATAGCTCAAAATTAGAAAAGCTGTCAACGGTGTGTGTTTGGATCCAGTACGGGGACACCACGCACACGCTGGTCGAGCGGACATCATACAGTGGCCTGTTCCTACCGGGTTTCAAACCGCCCCTGCACAAAGACCCGCTCCTGGCCAAGCTGTGAGCAAAATAACAGTCCTGACCGTTATTAGAGTACATACTATAAGCTGCATTCGTTCATGTTGTAATGTTTCTCTCCGTCTTCTTTGCAGGCCAAGCGGGAAGCTGAACTTCATAGATCACGTTGTCGGAAACCAAGGAGACGATGAGATGGTTCCTGTGGTTGAATGGTAATGTGCAGCTGCGGCCGACACCATTAACATTCCTTTAGAGACGCTTGTTGGAAGAAAGACTTACTTGTAAATTGTTTCATGGAAATCCATGAAAAGTGTTCAGGTCTTTGCATACGACCGAGAGCTGGAGGACGATTGGGTGTACGGGAGGAGTAGGGGGTTGGGCTAGAACATAACCCCGCCCATTTTGGAATGCTTGGGGTTCCACCGTGACTTGGCACTTTTTTGTTGCTTATCAATCTCCTGGGCTTTTCCACATCTGGATCTGATTTGAACCTCGCTACAGGAAACGGGCTGGTCCTTCACTGAGCCACATCATTGGACGAGGAGAAGGGTCACATGGCGTGAGGCACAGATGGAGCTGGTGCTTTAGAAAGCTCATTATCTAATAATGCATAGCGTAACACCTTAATCCCGGTCAAGGGCTTTTAACAGTGACACTACTATGTCAACTAAACACAAGGTGTTCCTCTCAACATCAAATGAGCAAATGATCACATAAAACAGGACCACCTATTCCTCCAGTGAATGCATTACAGGGCTACGGTGACCATCATCTGATCCAGAGTGCCTTCTTTCTCCACTTTCTGGCGCGGCCTTTGACCTCTGGTTGATGGTACTTTCAGGTACCGGAGGAACCTTCTCTTCCACCGTTTCTGGTCGGTGGACGACAAGCAGCTGCAGACTGAATTCAGCAGCCTGCGCTCTATCGTCGTGGCTAACTATGAGGAGACGGTGAAGATGCCCATCAACGAACCTGCCACCGGGAAACGCAAGTCTCAGATCCAGGCATGTGTTGGGAGTCGTGTGCACCCACCCGTGCGAGGGCTAAAACGCGAAATCAACCCACCCGTGCGAGGGCTAAAACCTGCGAGAGTGCGACTACCGTGCGACTGCCGGTGCTTCGATGCTACGTGCCCGAGGGCTGACCCCCGCGAGGACACCTCCTACACACAGCTCCGCCTACACACACACACTTATTTGTATAAGCTATATTGTAAATTTGACAGACATGTTCGTTTGAGGGACAAGTAAAAATTGGTATGATTATATGAACGAACAAATAATAACGAATCAAGCTGTTGAGATCTATAGGCCTACTCTGCGTGCATGGCGATGCGTCTCGCTATAACGTTATTGTAGGTCTATTTAGTGTTAGGCCTATATTGTACATATTCGCTTGAGAGACATTTTATATATTTGGTATATACCTACTTAATATAGGCCTATTGTATATAATAGGCCTATATTAAGACAGGAACACTGTTATATTTCACATGACTGATTTACGTCTGCGGACTGCAGGCTTCGCCGTCGCCTTCGTGGGCGGCCATTTAATCTCGCGTCTTTTTTATCCCGTGCGGGTGGGGGCTCGCTTCTTTCTTTTCGCAAGGCTGTCCCCTCGCATCGTTTTTCCTGGTTTTTCGCACGGCTGGCGTGTATCCGTTCTGCTCTTATTAGCTGCCTGAGTTGTTTGGCCTCATGCAGATACATTCAAACCATCGTGCCATATCACAAAACAACTAGGATGTTGTTTTGTTATATGAAAAATAATTATGAATTCAGATTATACATTTTTATCATCATCTATCCCACCCAAAGATGTACCTGTTAAAGGAAATATATACTTTTCTAATTTGTTGATGTAAATTTGGTCAATATCTCAATAAAAAAGAAAGTTGATCACTAGATTGTCTCTCAAACATACGTAGTGGTATTAATGAAGACGATTGATTTGACCAACAGGAGTATGTGGAGTACTACGGCGGTGCAGGAGTCCAGCATATTGCAATGAATACGTCAGATATAATTACTGCAGTAAGTACCACCTAAAAAACTACCTACAGCTGGCCTGGCAACTGTTTAACTAATTGTGTACGCCGCCACAAGAACACGTTTTCAGGTCATATGTTTTTTGCAGATTCGTAACCTGAAGGAGCGGGGAATGGAGTTCATGTGTGTACCGGACACGTACTACGAACAGCTGAGAGAGAATCTCAAACACTCCAAGGTCCAAATCACAGAGGATCTGGACGTGCTTCAGGTCAGGTGACATGGAAAATGTATTTAAATGTGTGCTGGCCCTTTAAATGACAATGGAGGAGACACAGAAATAAAGAAGATAATGAATACTGTTAATGCCATTATTATTATAATTATTGTTGTTTTTCATTTTCAGGACTTGAAGATCCTGGTGGATTACGACGACAACGGATATTTACTCCAGATCTTCACCAAGCCGGTTCAAGATCGGCCAACGGTGTTCCTGGAGGTGATCCAGAGACACAACCACCAGGTGAGTCACCACCAGGCCTCCAGCACTTTCCCTATTCATGGAAGCTACCTCTTCACTCACAAAGCAACGAGCGAGGGAGTGTCTCGCCTGCTCATAACCAGCTGTGTGCCTGCCTGTCCCCAGGGCTTCGGTGCAGGGAACTTCAAGTCTCTATTTGAAGCCATTGAGGCGGACCAGAATGCTCGGGGGAATCTGACGATCCTGACACCGAGCGGAGTCTCGAAGAGCATTTGAATCAACCATCACAGCGCATTATTCTGACTTACACTAAAAGCCTGAGCATCACCACTGTGAGCTACATATGAAGGATATTATTGCACAAAACATGGGTTTAATAATGCCAAAGAATGAAAACATAGTTGTTTACCATATTATTCAACATTACTTAATGGATATTGTCTTTTTTTGAAGTGCATGTGAAACTATTTTAATGTGTCCTGTCCGTAAAGGCATGAAAAACTGCTCTCGGTTCCAATTGATAACTAAAATGAGGATGAATTCATTCATAATTGATAAACACTTTATATAATCAACAAATGTTCTCGAGCAGAATTGATCAGCAGTATTGGTAAGTAGTATTGATAGGGCTGATGTCCCAGAGCTTGACACAAGCAGCTATTCGCTCTCTCAAATGAAAGCATAAGGAAGTTATCATTTGGATGGTTAACACGTCTAGCTAGTTCATAGAAACTTGACATTACCTCATACTGTACTTATTGAAATGCTGGATGACTTTATCTTCCTCAGCCACGAAAAACACATAACACCATTCCAAAAACACAACTTAAAGGTGCTGTAAGGTAAGGTCAAATTTATAAAGCTATAATTTGAATGTAATTTGTTTGAAAAGCCGTCCGTCAGCTATTAGTGAGTGGAATGCTCTGAGAGAATACCTGTTGGTTGGTACACTGCTCCCGGCTCATTTTCTGATTTGTTTGGGGAATCCATCTTGCCTGTCAATCACGTGCTTGCACCCGGGGTTATCATAGCTCCACCACAGGGGACATTTTTGGGGGTTTATTTTCAATATCTTCCTCTCTTCTGCTCTTTCTCTTTACAACTCTCAAATCTTACCTACAGCAGCTTTAATTTAAAAACATTAAACCATTCTGGAAGGTAACTTAAAGGGGAATTTCACTTTAAAACATTTCTGGGGTCATTTTAACACCTACCGGGCTTTTGTGTGGACCCCAGACAGTTTATAGGTTGCTTGCTAAATTGACCAATAGAAGCCCATTCAACATCAAACTCCAGACTCATTGTAAACACACGTCTCTGCTTCTCATGACTGACATTATCCTTCTAATGAATGTGTCGACCTTTATTTTTCGATTAGTTATTTCATTTTAAATGTCTAACGTTAGAAACAAATTCCTATTTTTTTTTCCACATAGTAGTATGGTTTCTGCCTTTTTCTCCTTCCTAGATTTCGTTTTGCAGCAAACAATGTTCCTCTGTCTCCAGGCACTAAACCGCCTGGTTCTACTTCCTGCATTTGTAAAGGAAACCAACAGAACAGCGTAAAACATTAACATAATGAAATAACTAATCGAAAAATGAAGGTCGACGGATTCATTAGAAGGACAATATCATGAGAAGTAGAGACGTGTGTTTACAACGAGTCTAACGTGGACTTTGATGTTGAATGGGCTTCTATTGGATGAGGGGGGTTTGGTCACAGTTATCAAATATCTAAATATTGAAGCAAGCAACCTAAAAACTGTCTGGGGTGCACACAAAAGCCTGGGTAGGTGTGAAAATGACCCCAGACGTGTTTTAAAGTGATTAATTTAATTTAATTCCAGAACATAACTTCCTGAAATTCCTTCTCCCTGAACTGTATTCGAATTGTTCCTCCCACCCTGTGGGACACCTGTTTTACATAGGACACAATATGTACTGTGCCCCTACAGGCTAGTTTAAGGTGCCATGGCAGCCACCTGCTCCCCTACAGGCTAGTTTAAGGTGCCATGGCAGCCATCTGCTCCACACAAACAGGGGATCTTCTCGTCTTCAATGGGAAACTTGTAGTCGTACGTGATCTCCTCGTGGATGCCGATTGGCTGCCGGGAGTAAATGACGATCTTCTTCTGGGATTCCACCGTTATGATTTTAGCGTAGCAGTTAGGCTGTGGGACAACAACGAATAAACATCTCATGTCATGACAACAATTCATTTGTATGTTATACCATAGTTTGTTATACCATATTATATTAAACTTATATTAAACTTGAGTGTTTTCTTTCTATTTAGTGACTTTCACATTAGGATATCTTCAAAATGGCTAGACATAAAAAAAAACAGTATTATATTGTATGTATAAAATCTTGGTTGAGCTTATATATATATATATATATATGTAAGATAAATGCATACAGGCACTCACATTACAGCTGTGGTTGATGAAGCGGGCCAGGTTTCCACACTTGGTGGCGTCTATGATGGCGTCCTGGTCGACCCGGAACAGATAGCTGCTCCCGATGCCCTGGTCCTCGTAGCGCTTCTCTCGCATGTCCGCGATGACCTGAGATGAAGCAAGCACAGGATAACGCTCTGCGATGACCTGAGATGAACCAAGCACAGGATGACGCTCTGCGATGACCTGAGATGAACCAAGCACAGGGTGTGACGCTCTGGGTGGGTCCTGTTCCCCTGAAATGACGTGACGTCAATGTCTGTTAGAATGGCTGGAGAGGAGGGGACAGTGGTTGTCTATGGATGGGTTATTAAGGTTATGAAATTTCTATATTTAGGTATTATTACACTTAATGGTGTTTGTTTGGGCAGTGTGAAAGCACTTAAGATGGCTATCTTTAAGTAATAGGTTACAAATTGTAATGTGTGGGTATTATGTGAGTGATGGTTAACTTTATATATAAAAATATAAATGGTTGAACATGATTAACTCAGTGGCGTTGGCCTGCCGTGTCAACATCAAACCAACCACCTGCTGCTCCAATCTTGTTTTGTTTTTTTAAAACCTCGCAATGGACATTTGTTTTGCCATCGCTAGGTTAGTACGTTTCTGGACTGGAAAACAACCGATTTGGAGCACTGTGGTGGATTTCAGCAGTAGCGACGCATCTACAGCAGATATTGAGATGGCCTCCTAACGGCCGAAGGTGGACGTGTAACTTTGGTTGTTGTTGAACATAGATTTGCTTGAACACATCTACGTTATGCCATGTTGAATGAACAGAATTTAAGGTATTTAGAGAAGGAAAGACTCCGGGTATCGCTGCAAGAAAGCAGTCGCGTTGTTACTGCAGTCAAACAGTATCTGCAGCTCAGACAAGCTGGCTGGGGGTTTAGTCCAATCAGATCGTGGCTCATTTGTAAACAGCCTCTCAGAGCCAATCGAGGACTCTGCCCTATATTAAGGCATTTTAATAATGGCAGATTTATAAATTTAAAAAAAACAGCAGCTATTTGATTGGATGGGCCTAGGCAAGAAGTGGGCGGGCCTAGCCCCACCCAGGTCCACCCATAGCTACCCGTCCAGATGAACTTTATATATAAAGATAAAAAAGGTTATATTGTTGTATCAATCGTTATACCTTAATACTTTAATAAGGACGTTTAGGTGGGGTGGTGTGAGTAGATTCGATTAGAGAGAGAGATTGTTGCAGAGAGGTCCACCTGAGTCTCACCTGTCTGATGGTCTGGCCTACATACTCAATGACCAGCTCGTCTGCTGCTATGGGCTCCATGGCAAAGAGACCCCAGTCATGGATGTGACTTCGGGCGAAACGGATCCTCTTCTTCCGGAACTGAGAGAGAGAGAGAGCGAGAGAGAGAGAGAGGGAGAGGGAGAGAGAGAGAGGGAGAGAGAGAGAGGGGGAGAGAGGGAGAGAGAGAGAGAGAGAGAGAGGGAGAGAGAGAGAGAGATGCAGTCATTTGTGTTCAAATAATCTTTAGAGAAAATGGCAAAATTTTTGTCTGATTCGTGAGACTGCGCGTGCTCTAACCTTGAGCTGGTTGAACTTCACCAGGTCGCTGTCACAGCTGAACGAAGACAGCAGGCGGCGCTGTTCCGACCTGAAGTCGGAGCCGGCCCTCAGGGAGCTCTGCGGATTGGCTGACGTGGAGACGCCCTGTTGGGAAAAAAACAAACACGCAAGCCTTTACCCAACCTCCCCACGCTCGGCGGTCCTGGTGGTACCAACGTATGAACGTACGGACATGCAGCTCAGATACCGGCGTGCTTGTGGCGGGCGGCTCCAGGGCCAGTCGTGCGTCATTCAGATACTTGAGTTTATCTGTCCTGCTGATTGTGTAGAAGCCCTCACTGCGGGCACTCCCCGTGGCGTGCTCGGTGGCGTGGTCTTCGTCGCGCTCCTTGGGGGTGCCGGTCAGTGGCGAGGAGTGAAGGAGGTAAACGTGTTATGTCACTGAGTTGGTGGGTGTGTACAATATGAACTCGTTATGAGGTCGTATTGTACTCGCAGCCATGGATTAAATAAAACATCGAAGAACTCTTGGATATCAAACCTAAATCTACAACCGCGACGTGACATGACATCTTTAAAGGATATGGGGGTGAGGCACCCAGAGGGTGTCGCTGAGCCATCCCAGTCCGTCGTCCCTGTGCAGCAGCCTCTGGTGGGAGAGCAGCAGGAGACGCGCGTCCTCCTCATCCAGGCCATCCCTCCACACACTGTGGAGGATCTGCGTCTCCTGGCACCGAGAGCGGGACCAGAGGGGCGGCCAACATATATACCATCTCTGTTGTCTCCACTGGCGCAGCCACCGTCTCCCGCTCTTCCTCTTCTCTCTCCTCCTCTCCCTCCGCCACCCCCACTGCTCCCCAGTCTCCCGGAAGGCCTCCCTCTGGCCATCCTGGTGCAGGAGCCCAGGCATGTTCTCCAGCCCCTGGAGAGGCCTGGAGGAGGTGGCCACCAGGCTACGCCGTGTGCCCTTGGAGGCCTGAGTCTCTGCTGAGGAGTCCGGTAGAAAGCGGTGGGGAGGATCAGAGGCCTGACCGCCGCTTGCTCCCATTCTCCTCCTCCTCCTCCTCCTCCTCCTGTGGGTGGGAGGTCCATGGCGGAGGATAATGTCCCTGCCCGGAGTCCTGGGGGTCCTGACGTATGGGTGGCTGCACAGGGACAGAAGGGGGAGGGGGCTGCTCAGCAGGGGGCTCGCCGGTCTTCCCGGTGTGGCCGGGACCCTTGCGGAGACATGCTGAAAACCCCACCCTCTCCCCTCCTCCTGCCCGGGGGTTTTGGGCCTGTCCTGGTACGCTAGGTACAAGGCGTGGAGCTCAGAGGAGGGGGAGAGGTGGGGGTGAGACGCCAGCGAGCCCGTCAGAGGGAGGGAGAGGAGCTCGTCCGCAGAGTCCTCCCCAGCGATGCCGCGGCCCGGGGTGTGCGGACGCTCCTCCACAGCAGGGGGCGTCGGCTTGCTCCCCATCAGCAGGTCCGGGTCACTGTCCCCCAGAGAGCCGGTTGGGGTCAGGGGTCGCAGGGTCTCCAGGGTCTCCGGTGAATCTGGTCTCCAGTCCGGGCTGTCCATCGACAGGTCGAAGGTTGCCTCCATCTCTGCTGCCATAAAAAAAAAGGGATTTAAAAAAGATTATACTTTTGTTCATCATATGTTGAAAAGTGTACATATTTGAACATATTGAATCACATTGTCTGATGATCGTTCTTCTTTACCTTGCATGAAGGGAGACTGGAGATGAGCCTGGCGCTGGCCTGCTTGGGACATCTCCAGTACCGGGTCCAGCAGGGCCGTGTACTGCTCTGTCCCGGGACTCTCTCCTCCAAGACCTTCAGACCACTCCTGTGGACCGGTCAGCTCCAGCCGGGCACCTGGGGTGAGCGGGGTCTGGGGGGAAGTGGGGGCCTCCAGGTCCATCAGCTCCTCGTCCGACGATATCACGATATAGCCTTCATCGCTGTCCTGCTCTTTGTAGTAATCCTCCTCCTCTGTGAGCTCCTCCTCCTCTTCCTCCTCAGAGCTGAGGTCGCAGTCGGAGGAGCCCTCGTTGCTCTCAGAGTCAGACACTGAGGAGCCCTCGCTGTCCTCCCAGAAGCTGCTGCCCACCTCTGAAAGAGACTCTTTGATGTAAAAGAAGAGAGATTAGAAGTGTGTATTAATCTGGAAGTGTGCTCATCTCAGGTAATCTGTATAACCTAACCTGTATATTTATAAAAACTAAAGTGGGCTGATGGGCATTCATCAGAGGCTTGGTAAGCTTTATTTTCATGATTTATGCCAAAAGTTTGATTAAGCCATAATCCACAGCAAGACAAGATATAGAAATGAACCTTGACTCCTGACCAAGCCAATATGGCACTCTAACAATACTAAAAAAGAGATTGAAAATCAAATAAGTAATCTGTTAACACAAAGGACACACCCGTCTCAGCCTGTTTAGACGTAGGGGCGAGAAACCCCCGCTTGATATGCACACACATACACAGGTTTCTGGTTTGTACCACATCCATGGTTCACACAATCTCAGAGAACGAGTGACCGACGTAGCGACCGCGGTGTACCGGGTTACGTAGCTTTGGATAATGTTGCAAATGATGTTGAATAATATAATTGCAAGGGCGAGGAATCGTAGAATCATAAAAGAAAAGTAGGCACAGCATGCCGATACTCCCCAGAGGTTTACACCCCCTTGCTTTATATTGGTTGACGACCGCCGTATGAGCATGTGACTCGCTTGAGATTCTGTCAAGATGAGAACCTATTACTACCTCCAGAGGTCATCTACATCTCTCATACAACCGCTCCCGTCTGTCTAGACGGAGAAAACCTCTCTCTTTGCATCGCGATCTCACAACTGCTTTCTGATGTGTGATTTGAAGAGAGCTTGAGAACGCCACACGAGCATACTATATTAACAACAATGTTGGTGACATACCACTGTCTGAGAAATGCTCTCCACTGGAGGGGACCACCTCTTCCACCTCCGTCTGCCCCGTGTGCCTTTCTACGTCCTTGTTTTTCTCCATCTCATCACGGTCATCGATGTTACACTAACATGGATAAAAACACACACACACGTTTGAAACTTTAAATCAGCTCTTAAATTCATAATGACATTAAGGGTTTTGTACACATCGGTACGACGGCATCCCTTCTAACCTGGGTGAGAGGAGCGTCTCTGGCTGCTACAGAACTCTCCTCTTCTTCTCGGTGGAGAATCTCGTCCTCATTCTTCTCGTCGCCAACTTCCTCTCCCTCGTCGTCGTCCGAGTCGAGCAGCAGCGGCCGAGCGTGCCTACGTCTCAGGGCTGCCCGGCTCCACGCATCCGCCTCCTCCGCCTTGCGTTTGTCTGCGTTGCATACCTTCTCCAATTCTAACACGCGTGTGTGTGTGTGTGTGTGTGTGTGTGAG
>OOFB01019442.1:0-10796 GCA_900323305.1 Trachyrincus murrayi
GTTTTGAAGCGAGGTCTCACACTCTCTCTCTCTCACACACACACACACACACACACACACACACACACACACACACACACAACAATGTAAGTACAAGTACAAAAACATAACAAAAAAGCGTATTGCAGGTGGAACCCCAAACTGTCATTTTGAGGTGGCAGTGAGCACGGTTGAGAAAGCAGGTGTGCCAACACCCCAGATTAAAGGCATCCATTTAGAGATGCAGCTCTATCTGGAGATGCAGCAGTATGTTACCCGGCGTTGCCGTCGAGTTGGTCCAGAGATCAACGGCAGTGCAGGTCGATTACTCCACATAAGGACCAGTGTATTGCCGCTGTAAACGGACTCAAGATGTGGCCGGAATGTACCGTGTAATAAAGTGCTGCATATGGGTGCATAGCAGCTGTAATAAAACATTGATACACCCTCTATAATCATGGGTTATTCAACAACTGTGAATGTATGAGTCTAAATATATAACATGAACATATGATAAGACACTTTGGTCCTCGGTGGATCTTTCCCACGTCATTCTGTAGGTGTGTGTGCATGTGTGTGCACATGGAGGTTTCATACTGAGGTCTAATACCGTCTAATACCAGGACTTTCACTTTCTGAACTTGCTGTCAGGAGACGTGGGTTCCCGCCACGACGGCACCGTTGCAAAGTGCGAAAGTTAAACATTTCCAAATAAACGCCACACATCACATGGAACCCTGACTTCCTTTCCTGAAGACGGCCACTTCCTCCCCGGAGGCCAATGTCCTGTACAGCCGTGAGAGCTCTTCCTGTTTGGGCGCTTGGGACTCCGGTGTGCACGGAATGTCAAAGTCCGACGATGTCTGCGAGTCCGGCAAGTCCTCCTGCTCCCCCGTCTGGAGGCTCCGGCCGTCCCCTCTCTCCCTCCGAGGCCCACTGCTGGTCGATGAAGGCATTTCTGCTCCGCCCTCCTCCTGCTGCTGCCGCCGCTTGGGTAGGAGGATCAAGGTGTCGGGCAATGATGGCCCCTGGCTGAGGCCGATGGGATTGGACGGTGACTTGGGGCACGACAGGGGACTCGCTGCTCCTCTTCCTTCGCCATCGAAGGCTTCGTCTGCACTTCCGGCGTCGCTAAAGAGCTCAGGGGTTTGCGAGCCGGTCATCCTGGAGGGGGAGGTGCTCAGGGCGGAGCAGCAGGACTGCGAGAGGCTGTTGAGGCTGCTCTGGCTGTCGGGCAACGCGTCGGCGGTGAAAAAGTCGGCCCACTTCGGACGCGGAGGTTCCACTACTCCGTCCGTACCCCCGAGTCTACCCGTTCCCTCCACGGCTCCCGTTTCCTGTCGTTCGTCTTCGACTTCTTCGCCCTTCACCTGCCCTCGGGCCTCTACTTTAACGTCGGAACGAGTCGCCGTCTCTCCCTCGTCCCCCATCTCTTCTTCCTCCTCGCCGTCCTCCTCGTCGTTGGACTCGGTGCAGTCTATGTAGTGGAGCGCGGCGAGGGAGGCGTGGTCGTTCAGAGGAAACGGTTCCTCCGCGGGGACGTCCCTCAAAGGGCTCACCTCTTTCACTGGAATAGATGTGAATAACAGACAAGTCATTAAGAACCAAGTCAATGGTTCAGGCCAACATTTAAAACATAAAACCTAGAGGAGCATTGGCTGTATAAAATAAATGAAAGAATAGATGAATAAAATAATCAATTAGCCTCATAGTAGTAGTTAAAATAAAAGTCACTCACCGTGATCTTTCGCTTCCTGGTTCAGTGCCATCTTCTTCCTCGTTGGTGCTAAATTTGGACCCTCAAACAGCCCGTCACCGCTGTCCAAATCTACACAGTCGAAATAATAACCCACAACTTCATTTGTGACCATAGGTGCGTTTGGTTTAGTGTGGTGAGTGAGTCTCACCGTATGCAGGTCTCTCTGCCCGGGTGCGTTTGAGCTCTCCTAGGGGTCTGTATACGAACGCTGCGTGCGCTGCCTGGTTCCTGCACAGCGGTTTCAACCTGGTTTCAATAAGCGACAGACAAAAAAGTATGTTTTTCATGCAATACTATTCTATTAAATGATTGTACAACGCAAAACTATGTGAACAGGATGGCAATAGAAAAAATGGCACTTATTTTCTTGGAATATGTTACACGACTATCAAATTCACTGATCTGAATGTCCGCTAATGTAAACGTTGAACATTTTGTAATAGAAAACAGCTGGACTCACAGCTCCATGACCTCTCCCAGGGTATGTCCGATGGGGATCACACTGGGGTAGATATTGACTGGCTGGAGGTACGTCAGGAAGTCCTTGAGCTGCATAATGGAGGGACTAGTATTTACACTACTCTAGAATGGAGTAATACGTGATATATTGACTGATATGTCATCCCTTGGTCTTAAAGTGACAGTACTGTAGTACAGGCTAGCTCATATGAACAAATGACCTGGCTTGTACCTGCTCAGTCACCATCTCTAATGATGTGAGATAGTGCTGTGGAATAGTCTATGGTACGTAATCCCGAGTAAAGCAATAAAGGCATCAAAAGTCACCTTCAAATATGACCATATATTTTATAAGTGCACCATCATACATATCATTGATAATGTAAAGTCACAACGGTTAATGGCCAAAGACAACTGCTCTGAACGTAGCATCTTTACATCCTGTACAATGTCCACGGCAGAATATGATACGTGTTGACATGGTTCTCGTACCTCAGAGTAAGACGAGTGGAAGCTGAAACAAGCTCTGTAAGAGCTGGCTCCCGTTCTGGAAAACAACAGACAGACAGGTCATGTCAAAATATTGGATTTCCTCAAATGTTACTGTGCATTTGAGTAGGACATTTGAACAAAACCGTTGGCTGCAGTGGAAACCCAAGAAATAAATACTGTAAAAAATATACATTTTATGTGTCTATTTGTGTGCACGCTAGTAAATCAGTGCTATACATCTTCCTGTGTTACGACCTATGGTCGTATGTGTGTTTGTTTTGTAACAACTTTAGTTAATCCCTCTGTCCTGTCTTTGTGTTGGTCTACCTGTCGTTTATTCCCGTGAGAGTTACTTGGTTAATTGGCAATTGGTTGTGTTGTTAAGTTGAATTCCTGAGCAGGCGGCAGCTGCGATATGAAGGCCAGCGTGGAATGACCAGTTGCCAACTCCATCTCCATCAATGTGTGTCTGAGTTTAGTTCTGAGTCGTGTTATTGTGTCATTTATGAATGCACTAGCCTCTCGGAAGCTGAGGTGGAAGCGGTCGTAACGAGAGAGAGAGAGAGAGAGAGAGAGAGCGCGTGTGACTTGTGATGTCTTACTTGACGACCACGCTGCTCTTCCTGCTCCGCTCCCCGAACCACATGGTGGATGGTTTGATGGTGATGATGCGCAGGGGCGTGCCGTCGGGGGCGACCATTCCGCACGGCAACCGTTTGCCAGGCAAAAAGTCTTCCATCTGAACAGTTGGTTTCCGGTTAGTCTCACGAATCAGACTTTAGATTAACACGTCTAAAGTCTGACAGGCAGACGAGCTCGAATCTGGGTGAAGGGGGGGGGGGGCGTTTTTCGACCAATCGTGTTGCTGGGGGCGGGGATCTGTAGACGCGGTACATGGGATGGGTCTCTACTGGAAACAACCTGACCAGCGGAACCACAACAAACGTGATATGGCCGACCACTAATCTGGGATCCAGAAGAGGACTGATAACTGAAACGATAGCATCGTCTTCCCATTGTCGGTATCCCTCCGTGGCCAATAGCAAACTTTCCCCGTAGCTGGTGGGAAGATAAGCTAAAACGTCCTGTCCGGACGTCATCCTTAGACAAAGTGTCTGTAAAGGTTTAAAATCAAACCCGTGTAGTAGACTGGCCACTGTGTTCTGAAACCTCCACCTTGCCACTCGTCAATGAATTTATCTTTGGAAGAATATATCCATAACAAAACAGGAAACACTGTAACTCACAGGCGCTGTGCAGTCCCCCCCCCCAGAAGTTCGGCTATAGCATTGTCGAACTTCTGGATCCGAGATTAGTTTCCAGTTGGATGGATGCGAAAGATAACTTAACGTGGAAGGAGCATTTACAAAATCCAATTAAAAGGGAACTATGATTTAAAGATGAAAGATGAAAGTCACTTCAGGTTATAACTGACTGGACAAACTATGAGGAACAGTTTGTCCAGCTCATTTCTGGAGTGTGCAGGGAACCCAATCTCCAATCTCACTGCCATGAAAGCTAAATAAAAGGTTTTTCTTTTTACAACTCATAGTGATCTCCAATAGGGCAATGGTTCAAACTAACAGGTAGCCTAGCATGATGACTGTGTGTGCGTGCGTGTGTGTGTGTATTTGCCATGCTGTGTGACCTTAGGGAATCGGCAGGAGTGGATCTGCATGTTGCGGTCCGTTGTCACATAGCTGAGAATTTCGGGCATCTTCTTAAACATCTCCAGACTGTTGACGTGGATCTCACACACACACACACACACACACACAATGAAGACATGTTCAACATTAACATGCGATAATAAGTCCATACCAAGTACAGACTCTCGACCGAACATCTCAGCACCATTTTGGTGTCTCGGTTATTTTAACAAACGTCGTCATCACTTACAATCAACGTTATAATTTATTTGCTTACCATACATTACAGAGCTATTAAGACAATAACCTTTAAGCCAGTCATAAGGTATAAAGTCTACTCATACATACTAACACTTCACCTACCCGACTAGGAATCTGGTAGAAGCGGGGTTCGTAAAAAGTGGTGTCCAGATATATACTCTGGATGTCTTTAACCCTGTGTGCATACAGGAGCAGTATATGAAACACAGAGAATGATGTAGGGGTGGCTTATGTAAATCAGCAACTACAACAAAAAAACGATACAGTACAGTACAGTATAAAAACTAATTTGACCTTTTCTTTTTTACGAACGGTATGCAAAAAAACACTTTGACGAGGGGATCAGCAGGATACTTGCTTTGCGTTTGACGAGGGAGTGTTTGACAATGTGATGTGTGTACTACCTGGTCCCGGAGTGCAGCAGCTCTATGCGAGAAGCGTCCCCCTCGGCCAGCCTGAAGTCTCCCGTGTACAACACGTTCCCCCGGGACCCTTCCACCAGAAACCTACGAGCACACGCATACAGACACAGAAACACATGTCACGGTTGGCATTGAGTTGGACGCCCACGCTGTGCTGTACCGTGAGTAATGAGTCTAACTTTGAGACATGGAGATTGTTGAAATGCTGATCTCACATGACAGAGCCTGGACAGTGGCCGGCTGTCAGGAGGGTCACCACGAGATCATCTTTCTGGGAAACAGAGACAAGGGGAAGGTATAGGTAAAAAAAACACGGACAAAGAGGAGAATGATGCTAAAAAGGTGATGTAGGTAAGATTTAAGAAATGGCATAGCCATCCGTCACCTATAAGCAAGTGAAATGCGCTGTGAGAATATCTGTTTTGAGTTGACTGCGCCTGCCTCTGTATGAGACCATTTAGATTCTAGACCACTCCCGGGTCATTTCTGACCAATCAGGGCATCTATTCCGTGATTGGTTCGGGGAATCCATCTTGCCTGTCAATAACAGGTGTATAAAATGCATCACTTCTCAATGGTGGAGAAATGTAGGGAGGGAGGGAGCAGAGTTGTTTAGTTTCAAAATCTTTCAAAATCTTGCTCTCTTACACTCTTTTCTGCTCTCTTTACCACTCTAGAACCTTACCTACAACTCCTTTAACATCAGACTGAGAACACAAATGAATTCATACTATTCCCAGTAACCCTCTTGTTTTACCTCTCCTGATGCTTCATCCACCAGGAAGATCTGAGTGGGACTGTCCAGCTCCAAGGGTACCTACCACACAACACAGGTTGTTCATCAATTACAGAGCATGTGTGTAATAATAGTTTAATGGAAATAAACAAACCTAAACTAACTCTGAATTCCTATACACACATAGCTGTGTTTAAATTACATTTATGTTTGTTGTTTTGGAGATTGTCTGAAGATGCAAAGGCTTATTTCAAGTTTCATCATTTCATCAATCTATGGAGGAAAAACAGTGTGTGGCAGTGTGTAGGTACTTGCTTACAATGTGTTCTTCCCAGAAGGCATATTTGGGATTGCTCAACAGAAGTTCTTTGGTCACAAACGAACAGTAGAGTTTGACAGTTCGGCTGGAAGAGAAAAGGCGTGCGCAACATGTATTGGCATAGTGTGTGCAGTACTGGATTTGAGTTACATAAACCGCACGCACACATGACAGCTCATTTCGGTCAACGCAGGCAAAATGCATAGTAGATAATAGACTAGTTGTAACAAAGGTATAAATGGCAAATGTAGCCCAAGTAAAAGGCTAAATATTAGTAAAAAAGTACAGTTCTGAAGTGTCCAAATGTGCAAGGCTCCATGCACCAGCTGGGCTAACTGCAGGTAGGCCTACCTATTTTTCTATTTTCGGTTGCACTTTTTATTAAAGGATTGCATTATGGTTTCATGATTGATGACATGAGCATGCGTGGCTATAGGCTATGCCTCTTTGATATGACATGTTATTGTCATAATAATAAAGATGCTTTGTGAACATCTAAATCTTACTTTCTAGTTTCCTTAATAACTGTTACACTTCTCAAATTATTTGAAATTAAAGCCTTGGGTCATTAACAGCTCAGTCTAATCATATAAAACCCTTATAAGTCACAGTTAGGCCTACTTTGACTGAAAGGCTGCCATCTCCTCTCGCTCCTCACCTGAATTTAAGTTTCCTCTTTAAGAATGGCCCTTTAAGTCCTTTCATGTGATCTAATAGGAGACACAACACATCACACAACATGCAGACAGTTTGAGACAAAGAGGCATTAAAGGATGAGTTCATCGCTGTACAAAAGATGGATACATGTACGTAGGGCCTCACATTCCATGGGGGGCCACATTTTGCGCAATGGATGCGCATTTGCGCTACGAAACCCCCCCCCCCCCAGTCAATTTGTACTTATTATACATTTGGGGTGCGGGGGGGCATGACAAAATTCCGTTAATTTTTTAGGTTTTGGGGGGAGGGCCTCCAAATAAAATTCCGCTTAGGGCCCCAGTTTGGCCAGCGGCGGCCCTGCATGTACGTGTATGTCTGTTTCGCTCTTTTAGGACATCTCACCTTTGTGACAATGGGAGAGAAAATATGCCCGGGCATATAAATTCTCCTTGTCGAAGCGGTCGAGCGAAATGGTTGGATATTCCTTCATACGACCCGCAAACGAACTCATGATTCTGACAATGTGTCGGTGCCGCGTTCATAAGTGACTAAAAATTAATTTAACTCGGACGTTTTAAACAGCATCGAATCTGATCTGACGAGGAGTCCACTTTGAAACTTCCCCCCCAAAAAACACCCACTTCCTTGTTTATGTTTTGTTGTCGTTAGTTTGACAGTCTGCCGGATCTGACGTCCCTCTAACGGCCGGAAGCTGAACTGCAATGCTGCTCAGAATAAGAGGCGTCGCGGGTTACTAGGCAACCCAGGACAAAGCTACCCAGCTACATCAACAACATCCGCACACGGCATTGAGTGGCTCTCCAAACTATTGTAAGTAACTTTGAGTTTTGTGGAGGAAGTAAAGGAAACGCGTAACGTATAATTAGCACTATTTCATTCCTTATGTGGAAGCTGATCATTTGGTAGAAGCAGAACTCTGTAATTATTGTAATTACTGTAATTAATGTATCAGTTATAAACTATAAACAGTTATGTTGTAAAGGTATCAAACTGGATCATACCTGCTGCACACTCTTTTTACACATTGTGTAAAACACCATAGCCTATCACTCATGACTCACAACTCATTATCTAGTAAACCTTGCATACTTGATAATCAATCAATCCATCTTTTGCTCATTTCTATTTACTGAGTAATTCGACACTAACTAAGTCCCAAAGAAGAACACGGTGAGAGATAGTTTCTTCGTGACGTGTGACATTAAGGGGGTATACATGTGTTTCCTTTCCAGTTAAACCATTTGTGTGTGGATATCTTTTATGAGGCGCCGGTATGTCGTGTGTCACTCAGCCAAAGTCCATGAGCAGGGCCAAAGCCTGGACCGCAGAGGTGGAGAACCTCTACAGATTTCAAGAGGCTGGCTACAGAGATGAGCTTGAATACAAGCAAGTCAAACAGGTTGCCATGGTAAACACACTAATCGCTACACTAATTGTGCTTTGACCTTTTTTATTAAAAGCACAAACAATGTATTAAATTATAAATGTTTGTATTCAGCACATGCAGTTCGATTAACTCCCCTAAATGACTTCCACACACATTATTTAGGTTATAATTGTTTGTGGTGTTATCTATATGTTATCTACCTGTACATTTCAAGAGGAGTTAAGATAAGATGTACTTTATTAATCCCAGACGGGAAATTCATGTCTCTGCAGAAGTTATAATACGTTTTAGTAAATAATATGCAAAATAATATACAATACGACACAAAACACAATAGACTGTTAAAAGAAGCTCTCTCTCTCTCTCTCTCTCTCTCTCTCTCTCTCTCTCTCCAGATTGACATCTGGCCAGAGACAGGATTCATCAAAAAGCTCCAGCGTCGAAACAACACGTTTTACTACTACAACAGGCAACGGGAATGCCTGGAAAAGGAGGTCCACAAAGTCATGGTCTACGCATACTGAAATGTTCTGCTACCTTGCCTTGACTTGCATTTACATCATTACATCTGTTCCATTTTTTATAGGTGTTTATTTCTGGTTAGGGATTTTTGTGTTGCTGAATTATAGGAATGGCATAATTCTATGAAGAAGAAAAAAACTTTAATGCAATATTTGCATGTCTCAAAATGTTGACATTCCAATACAAATATGTTAAAATGTTGTTTGATTACTTAATCATGGTATATATTATTTTATTATTATTATATTTGTGCATTAGAGGGCATTATTGTTATTTTTTTTAGATAATACTGACAAAATGTATCTAGCAGTAGTGCTGGTGTTTCTGCTGTGCTGTTTCATTACATTTTGATGACTGCTGTACATCTTTAGTCTTTATTATGCCTTGGTCAGTGCCTGCTGTTTATGACGGTTGTGATAGTGCTTCCTATTATTTCCGTGGGTGTGTTTATATACTGTCACACTCATGTCATGTGATGGTAACATGAGGACCTGATCTACATTGACCCCTGGTGGGCGGGCACAGGAGAGTCATTTGACAGATTTGAGGGCTTGGTAAGGTACGGTAGCTAGTGAGAGATGTTCTTCAGTCAGTAGTTTAAAGCAAATGACAAGCAGGTGAGTAATAGCTAATTAAATCTAAAATACCACATTTAACAGTCGCTGCGTTGCTTTACATGAGATAGAAAATTCGACAAAATAAATAATATATATATATATTAGTTGTTGTTTTTTTACAAACTTGGCAACTGTACTTAAGTCATCATATATTTCTGTGTATGAAGAAATCGCGATAACGGCTTTATTTTTTATTTTTTACGATATTTAATTAACTCTTTTCACTTGGTAGACCTACTGCGCAGAGTCAGTTGTCGGCTCAACAGTAATTGAACCTTTAACAGCCCGGAGCTGTCCCGGTCCGTCCCCTTTAAGACCTGACCCCGGTCCGTCCCCTTTAAGACCTGACCCCGGTCCGTCCCCTTTAAGACCTGACCCCGGTCCGTCCCCTTTAAGACCTGACCCGTCCCCTTTAAGACCTGACCCCGGTCCGTCCCCTTTAAGACCTGACCCCGGTCCGTTCCCTTTAAGACCCGACCCGTCCCCGGTCCGTTCCCTTTAAGACCCGACCCGTCCCCGGTCCGTCCCCTTTAAGACCTGACCCCGCCGTGCGTGTCTCCAAACTTCAGTCCGCACCACGACCACCGGTATTCATTGTGTGGGGGGGGGGAACAACTTGGAGAGAAAGAAAGAGAGAGAGAGAGAGAGAGAGTGAGATAAACTCAGGTGAGTTACACAAAACAACCCTTTTATTTTCTCAGTTGTGCAGTGTTTCCGGCCACTGTGTGAAGTGTTTGAAGTGCTTAGCGTCGAGCCCGCCGTCACTAGCGGTGGCCTAGTTACGGTCACGACTAGTTAGGGTGGCTAATGTGAGTCCTGTGTTAAAAGTGCTAATACGTCTACTTTTGGATGTGCACACTTTCACAGCAGACGACCGGTATCCTCGTGGTTCTCCGTGCACTACATACACGGCATTGATCATACAGTACCTGTGGTCGTCTTAAGCCCGGTAGCCAAACATTAGCACGGTAGGCTACCGGCCCAGGCTAACTCGATGGAGAGCGTTTGTTTACCTTTTCGGTCGCGATTTAAACATCGGTGGTCGATCGATCGCTTTCTAGCCCCATGTGTTTAATCTCCAGCCAATGTGTGTGTGTGACCGCCATATTATTGCCGTTGCTCTATTGGCCACCACGCGTTGACCACGTATTTAGTGAGGTTAATACAAAGTCATGCAGCGAGTCATTCAGCGCCTGTACTTTAACTGTGGCGATCAACGAAAGCCTACACTTTGACAGGTCTACCCGTGGCCATGTATTTTGCCCTCTGTGTGTTTATTAGGAGGGGGGTTTCATGCACATCAGTAAGTCGTGGGGCCCATAATACGCCTAGTGCATCACAAGGTTCTCCTGGAATGTAGCTTTATCTTGCCAATAATGAAGCTGTTGTTTTTTCCCCTTGGTGTTGATTCTGCTGAGAAAGCTCTCTTTGGTGTTTCTATTCCTTTCCTGTGTGTGTGGTGTTTCTATTCCTTTCCTCTGTGTGTGTGTGTGTGTGTGTGTGTGTGTGTGTG
>OOFB01019442.1:19345-33498 GCA_900323305.1 Trachyrincus murrayi
AATATAAGTACAGATTAGATTCACTCATATTTCCCCGGACAACACTGGAGATGAAGACCCAATGACACACACACACACACACACACACACTTCGCTTCATATTGCTTGCTTCGTATCGCACTCAAGTCTTTTTTTGGACACGGAAATTCAAAAATATTATTTCGCGTGACGACAATCCAAGCATACCATCGAGTGTTGCACGGCATGTGTGTGCAACGTCAGGAAATATGCAGATAACAGAGGTCTGGTATGGGTGGTGCGTGCCGAGTGTCTTCTGTAAATGTATTCAGATCTGATTCAATCTATTACCACAGACCACAGACTTTTCTTATTACACACTTGACTGGCGCAACAACTTAGGAAACATTTGACACTGTTTCAGTTTTAACTGGTAACGCAACAATAAAAGCCCGAACAAGCTTTTAGTCGCCATAGTGACATTTTCTGGTTTAAAATGATTGACATTAGCTTGCTATCAATTCAGCTTATGAACATTTCAAAGTGCATGCAGTGGAATCGAACCGACGCATGCATGCAAGCAACGCTGACTCACCCAGGTGTGTGATCTGCAGGGGGATCTGGACGGGAATCTGCAGCGACGCAACAGAGCTTGCGGACGCGCTGCCGTCATCCTCGCCGTTAGCCCCGCCCGCCTCGTCCAATCGCGCGACTCTCACCTGGCCCGAGGAGGCGGGACTCCCTGGTCCCGCGTTCGCCTGGGAGGATACCATCAGGTCCTGCAGAACTTCCAGTAGGACTGGAGCGAGAGAGAGAGAGAGAGAGAGAGAGAGAGAGAGAGAGAGACACTTCAACGTTTTCCTTTTCTTCAATCTTTCCTCAGCACAGAAACAATCTAGTTTGGTCGCATGTGATTGGCTGCAGGTGGTCTCACGGCTGAAGGGGATATCCTTGTGATTGGACACTTGTCTCTTGATGTTCCACCACTTGGAGCGCAGCCACTGAGGTGAGCGCACGCTGCTCCACCCCCCCGCTAGCTCCTCCCACCGCAGCTCGTTCTCCTCCTCCACCTGCATCTCCATGATCCTGAATGAGAGACACACACACACACACACACACACACACACACACACACACACACACACACACACACACACACACACACACACACACACACACACACACACACACACACACACACACCAGAAGAACCAGCTTTAATTGGACACATACAAGGAACTTGACTCCGGTATGCGGCATTCTCACAGTAAAGACACAAGATAATAAAAGCAATATAAAATCATTTGTTTGCCCGTGCATGTGTGGGCTTGCCCGTATATAGAGAGAATGAGAGAGAAAGAGAAAAAGAGAGAGCTATAGACAGTTTGCCAAATCCACTTTTCTGTGCAAAATGTTGTCAGTGAAAAACCAAAGAAATGTTAAATAAATAAAACGTGTGCTTTTTTCGTTTCTTTTATTTCTTCTTGGGTATTTTAATTTTTCTCGCACCCCCCCCAGCCTCTCGTGCACCCGTACCTGCGCACCAGGCCGAGGTCGTCCTCCTTGGTCCACTCGGTGCCCCCGCTGTGCTTCCAGTTGAGGTAGTTGAGCCACTTGGAGCGGCACTGCTTCTCCGAGCGAGAGCGCACCCGCTCCGCCACCGAGGCCCAGGACACGCCCCCGGTGACGGCCACGCCCGGAGACACGCCGGCCATCTCGTACACCACCTCGGCCAGCCGCCGCTCCTCCTCCTCGCTCCACTTGCCTGGACGGGGAACACCGGTGAAAGATTTTAAGAAAAAAGATAAACACAAAAAGAAAAAAAAAGAACAAGCACAAATTACACAAATCATCTTTTTTTTTACGGATCAAATATTGCAAATATTGGAAAGTGGATTTCTACAGCCAGTCTCATAGCTCCATATTTACAGGGCAGTTTGATGAATAAAGACCATATTGGTTGTTTTTCAGGTTTGCGTTTGTAATATGTATATCCTATATGCTATGATTGTAATATGTATATCCTATATGCTATGATTGTAATATGTATATCCTATATGCTACGATACCACGGTCACTCGTGTTGAAAAACTCAAAGATGGGAAACGTGGCGGCCGTAGGTAATCCCTCTCTACCGAAACCAAACAACCACGCTTACTGACCTGCACCCGACATGAACATGAATAAATAACTTCTGTTTACATACAGGGATATGTTCTTTATTTAGGATAATGCGTGTTAAGTGTTAATAAGTGTTAATAAGTGTTTTAAAAAACACACACACACAACAACACACTCCAGGTGCTGTGTGCTGTGTGTGGGTGTGTGTGTGTGTGTGTGTGTGTGTGTGTGTGTACCTGTGTTGCAGGTGTCTTTCATTAGCCGACAGCGGTCCTTGACGGACGAGGCACTGCGGCCCAATGCTGCACCGATGGTCGCCCAGTCATTACCGTGCTTCTTCCTCAGCCTGGGAAACCCCACACACACACATACACACATGCACGCACACACACACACACACACACACGCGCACACGCACACGCACACGCACACACACACGCACACGCACGCACACAGTGTTAAGTTATTTAGCTGCATGTATTAATCCGCACACAATATAAAAAATGGTGTGGTGATATTTGACATAAAAAGGCCGGATGAAGCCACTCACGATTTGAGTTTCTCTATCTCTCCATGGTTGTACCTTCCGAAAGAAAATGACAATTACGACTCAAAAGGAAATAACAATGCAATATTAAAACACTTCGATAACTTGAATCAGTTTTGGTGTGAATACATAAAGCTGTCAGAGGCTCCAGCCACACAGAACACGCTTCTACTGTTGAGGTTGTGCACAGCTGGGAGCTCAATGTTTGCTAAAATACACCATTACCTTTAGAAAAGTATGTGTACAACTCCATCCATCCATCTTCTTCAACCACTTCTCCACTATAACCGATAACAAATTCAACGCAACTATAGAGTTGCCTATTTCTCTGGAAGACATAGCCATCACGTAAAGGGCGTGACTTAGCTGACACAAACACGCGCCAAACTTTACACGCCAAAACACACGCTGTGTCCTTACTTGCCGACGTGGTTACTGTTGTCGTACATGCGTAGCACGCGGCGGTACACGGCGAACAGCGGCCTGTTGAGCCCCCAGGCTACGCTGCGGTAGAAGTCCTTCCTCTCCTCCTTGGACATGTCAAAGATGATCTCTGCTGGGTCCTCCATGCCCCGGTTCTGTACCACACACACACACGCACACACGCACACAGGCATAATTATGATGAGATAAGAGATATTTGCCGATATCGATTCTATGGTGATAAACAAACAATTAAAAACAAAAAGACACTTTGTGACTTTGTCAAACATTACAAGAAACTTTATTTTATAACATATTTAAAAACAAAAAACAAACTTCAAGAAACTTTATTTTATAACATATTTAAAAACAAAAAACAAACTTTCTTCACAAAATAAATATATCAGTTCTGGCCGGATACATGTGGCCGCCATCTTGAATACCCGAACCTCACAACATTGGGTCCTCACAGCGCCTACCTTCACGTAGCGTGCAATGTTGCTCATGAGGATTTCAATCTCCTCCTTAGACCACATGCCCTGCTTCCACGTGTGGCCTACACAACAGAAGCACAGACACAAGTTCAGCATCTTCTACAAATGACTCAACTGCCTTCAAGGAGACGCACACACCTGGTCTGGTCTATATGGACATAAAGCGACCATAAAGCCAGACATGTCATTGAGGAGCAAGTAGGAGTTTGGCATCTTGCTCAAGGATGCCGAATATCCAAGTACCCCAATATCCTAGTGATATTGGGGATTGAACCCAGTACATTACACAGACTAGTGTGTTTGCATGCATCTCTGTCAGTGTGTGTGTGTGTGTGTGTGTGTGTGTGTGTCTACCTTTATTGGCCAGTGTGTCTTTGTCCTCCTTAGTGGTGAACCAGGCCTGGCTGACGGGAGAGACGTCGTCGCTCGTCTTCTGCTGCGGAGAGAGAGACTCTGGATCCACCTGCAAGATCTGTGTACACACACACACACACACACACACACACACACACACACACACACACACACACACACACACACACACACACACACACACACACACACACACACACACACACACACACACACACACACAAAAAGGTAAAAGGACAGTTTGTTGATGTTCTCATTCAGGTACGAGGAAATGAGAGGAAAAGACCAATAACTTTGGCTAGGCTAGGCTAAAGCTACTTAGCCTAGCTGCTTAGCTTCCGAGTACCTGTATCTGCGCTACGCTCTCCTCCGTGAGGTCACTCTCTGCCGTGGCAGTCATGGTCAATTCAAAGCTTTCATCATTCTCTGACACTTGGGGATGGAAGAGACAGAGACAGAGAGACAGACAGACAGAGACAGATATGTTATTGTTTATATCTAGGGCTAGCCGATATCCAAATCGCAGGAGCTGCAATTTTTTGATAATGGTAAAATGTGTAAATGTAAATGTATAACACTGTTATAAATGAAGTACTGTAGTGCTGCAGAGATGCCCTGGACTATACATTTTTTTCTCCAGATGTAAGAAAACATGTTTGGTACAGACCCCAACAATCATGATAGTTTTTAATTAATTAAAATTGTGATGCAAAAATGATTCCCACTAATAGTGAATCATATCGCAATCGCAATATCTGTTAAAATAATTGCAATATGATTTTTTTTAGCATATCGTTCAGCCCTATTTATTATATCCTTCAGCCAATTAGAAAAATGTGTCTTTAAATATTGTGTTACGACCAGGCTCAAGGATCATAACAAAGCTGGAGTCCACACAATATTGCTAAACACATTCATATGTCGCTGTTAAGTTGTTTTCTATCAAAAGACCATTTAATAGTTGCCGAGATAGTTTATTTCCCTCTTGGCGATAACCAGAAGAACTACTACTTTGTAACTATCAATCTAGTTCTTCAAATATATATATACACACCACAATGAAAAACAATCCTAACAAGATTGTGCCCTGTACGAATCTCAAGAAAAACAAAAGTCATATAGGTTGTTCAAGAGACTGTGTGTTTCTCACAAGGTTGGTTGACCACTGTGAACTGTGTCTCCTCAGAGTCCTCCTGCCCGTCTGTGGTCAGACGTATCTTCTTCTGAACAGGCTCCGAAGCCTCGTCTGCACACGCACACACACACACACACGCACACATTATTTCTACAAAGCCGAAATGAGACTAGCTTATATAATAATGCCAATCATTATTATTATATTCTATTAAGTATTTACTATCCAACAAATGAATACAATGGCAAATCATTCTAGCAGTCAGACTAGATTCAAATGAATGTATGTAATTTTACGGATTACGAAAACTGTGTGTGTGTGTGTGTGTGTGTGTGTGTGTGTGTGTGTGTGTTACTCGCACCAGTTGAAGGGCAGTGCAGTATGAGGCTCCCATCGCTGTCCCGGGTGAGCGTGACGGAGTTGACCGTCTCTAGCGTGACGGCCTCCTCTTCCTCCGCCCCCGCGCTCATAGTTTACCTAGCAACAGAGGGGTGAAAAAAAGTGATGACATCATCATAAACTGCTGACATGGCGTCTGCTTTAAGTATGAGTAGGGTCTTTCTTCCACTACGTTGAGATGACCAAAACGCTGTTCCAGGGACGCCCAGAGATAGACTGAGCGGTTAAGCATCTGATAATGTGCTCATGTAGGCTAACTGCATTTATTATAAATGCTGACAACCTTGATATCAATATCATGTGGGTGGCTTGGTCTTGGATTACACATTTGATGAAAGATCACGAACATACTGGATCTTGTAACATGTATTCATCTGTGTATCTGCTGTATTATCAGCAGGTATTCACGACAACAAGACGTTGTTATTATTAACAACTTGTATTAATAATACCTTTTTATCTTTATGGAAGTTATTCTTCATTTTATTATTATTTTTTTTAAAACTTGCAATCAGTTATTAACAGCACAAAGCACATTGTCTTGAAATGAATAGGTCATTTCAACAAGGTATTTATTTGTTAGTGTAGAAAATATTCATGAAATACGTGAGCAGTTTAAAAAAAAAAAAAAAAAAAAAAAAGATGGACGAATGGAAATTAAAACCTTCGACTGCAGCGGATCAATATGTGTGATCGTTTTGTGTCGCTACAGATGAGGTCTAAAAACATCGACATCGTTGTGTTTGTGTACGTGTACGTGTAGTGTGCGGCGAAACCGAGTATTAACTCAGATGTATCGCTTACGAGTGTGCGAGCTCGTACACAACACTAACAATTGTCACCCAAATGAAAGAAGACGACAAACATCAGCGACGCCATGTTACTGCACAAGGTGGTGCTTATGGCGACTGTGCGGTATCGATCAGTGCCGTCGTAGCGATATATCTGGTGTTCGGTCGTCGATTATTCAAATCCGAGCGTCTCTATAAAAGCCCCTCTGCCTCAGAACCCAAACAGAAAGTGGATTTTAGTTTTGATTTGGCTACTTACTTCCTGTTTTTGGTCCGGGGACTTCGAGGGGACCAGGATGAAGGCAAATGCCAGGATGGAGGGTCGGCCGTCTGCAGGCCACCGGGTTGCCAGATAAGTAGGGTGCGAGCGGGGTAAAACACCACGCTACTCGTGTTTAATTGTTTTTTTTTGTGTTGTCACTCTTGTCTATGTGTGTGTGTGTGTTCTCTTATCACATATCTCGTGTGCGTCCCCGACTTTAAATTAGGATGATGTACGAGTTTGTCTTGCGATGTGGTGAATCATCAGGCGATTACCCTTAAATTATGATACTTATTCAGTAGGAACATAAACAACCAATTCAATCAGAACGTATTAATTGCATGGAATAACTTCGACAACGTTTTTGACATCCAGTACAGATGAATAAATACAAAGAAAAGAAAATGTAGCACATATATTGCTGATTTTAACCATTGAACCTGGCAACCAATCTGTTCTTCTCCTAAAAGTGCCCGTGTGGAAACCTCATTAAAATGTTATTTCTATGGTTTATATTATGTACTTAAAAAACAAATCCACTGAGTCGGAAGGGGGCCGTTTTTGCACAATAACATATTTCTAATGTTTATCCAAATGTTTGTTAGTTGTGGCATATATATATATAACTGTAACTGTGACAATAGTTCCACCTTTAATAAGAGGGGGCAAGTATTACTGGCGTACAGGTTGCACATTTCCAAATTACTGTTCTAGTTTTTGCAACATGGGAGATCAAACTTTAAGAGTGTAAGTATTGTCCATAAGACATTAATATTTAACTGTATATGTTCATATGTCCAAATATTTCTCTCGGTTCTGTGTTCGTTTTCTTACATTGTTCACCCAAAGTCTTGACAAATGATGATTGTGGTGATCTTAATGCACGGGCAAATAGAGCATAATTGTTATTCATTATTTTTTGACAATATCGTATGATTATAGTCACTGGCGTCTGTGCAAACCGGGTTCTGTCTCTGTGTGTCTGCCTGCAGCCTGACGTGTGGTGATGTTGAAGGCAGATTGAACGCATTGTTCAACCGAGTACGGACAATCCAAAAGAAGAGTGGACAGTTTGACGTAAGTCTGACTTGTGATGGACATTAAAACATGCCTTTCAACGTGATACATTCTGTGTTGGTTCCTCAAACGGCCCTTGGACAAAGCAACGTCACACTAACACTAATTGATCTAGTGCATTCGAGACAATCGTGAGCATTCGGCAAAATTCAAGATTACACTAAATGAATCTGTGTGATCTAAATGTTCACTACTAGGAAATCAACCCTGGGACAAACCAATCCAAAATGTTCAGCAATTACAGGACTGCATTGTAGTTGTAGGTGGCCAGAAAGATTTCCAAAAACGTTCCACAACTAAACTAGGATGAATTGAATCTGGCCAAAAGCAGTGAGGCCCCTCATCACCCATGGGCCCCCAGCATAAATAAGGAGCCTGCATGAAATCGTCCTGGCCTGTGTGTGAGGTGCTTGGGTGAGGGTTCGAGCTAAACGTTCTGCTGTGTGTTTGCAGCTGCTGCTGTGCGTGGGAGAGTTCTTTGGAAAGACCTCAGAGGCGGAGGCAGAGTGGCAAGAATACAAATCTGGAGCCAAGAAGGGTGTGTAATTAGAATACTATACTATATCTTGTACTGTAAGAACCCTTGCTAAATTACATCAACTAAATATTGTCATTTGTGTCCCGATTTTATTGTAAAAAAAAAGATGACTTGTTTAAGCTACATGGCAAAAATAGTTCACCCCTCTTAAATGTCTTCAATTAATGATCCATGTATCCTTTGTTTGTTGTTTTAATCCGGTTCAGCTCCCATTCACACCTGCGTCCTGGGAGCGGCCAGCCAGGAGACCGTGAAGAACTTCCCCAGCGCAGATGGCTGTGAGCTGGCCGAAAACATCACCTACCTGGGTGAGCCGCTGGGGCTAGTGGAGCAGCAGCTGTACTTTTTGGTCCTATTCCTTTTCTCACAAATACTTGTTGGTCAAATGTATATATATATATATGTGTATGTGTTTGACAAATATAAAAACAATTGAAGCTGTGCAAGATTACTTCTGATTGATTCATATCAACCACACAAATTCAGTATAGTAGCATCCATTTTGGTTGGTAAAGCTCAATATTCATATATATAATATTTGTCGTATGCGTCTTCAACCGCGTTTCTTTTGTACGATGTGGATAATTGTTGTCTATGTGCGCGCACACTTCCTCCCTCAGGTCGCCGCGGCGTGTTCACGGGAGCGTCCGGCCTCCAGATCGCCTACGTCAGCGGGCGCGAGGCCCTACAGGAACCGGCCCCCGCCCACTGCTACACGCCCAAGGACCTGTCGGCCCTGGTGGCCCCGCTGGTCAACAACTCCAAGTTCCGAGGCGTGGACATACTGCTGACGTCACAGTGGCCCCGGGGGGTGTGGCAGTACGGAAACAACCCGGTACGGGCTGCTTGTTATTGTTTTATTACTGACCGCCAACAATGTGTTCTCTATCATTCACCACAGCTGTTTTTAAAGTGACAATGTGACAGAGTTACTTATGTATTTATTATAATTTTAAATTAAAGATATATCTGTAGTACATGCTGATAGCTACTACAAATAGCAACGATCCCATATATTCTAGTTCACCCCATACCTGATATATTGTATTTTGAAAGTTTTACTCCGTTTTAAGTACTAGCGTCTCTTATTCTCTCTATTTTCTCTCTAATGTACTCTTATTTTGCGCGCCAGGAAGTGAACACTAAGTTCTGTGGCGCGGGGTCCGTGGCCAACCTCGCGGACAAGCTGAAGCCGCGGTACCATTTTGCGGCGATAGAGGGCGCTCACTATGAAAGACTTCCCTACAGGTAGGCAGCGCTCACACTCCAGGGATGACAGGCTCTCTGGCATGTCCTCACAAGTACAGCGATAAAACTGTGTGTGTGTGTGTGTGTGTGTGTGTGTGTGTGTGTGTGTGTGTCACATCACATTTTCAGGAACCACATGATCCTGCAGGAGAATGCGCAGCATGTCAGCCGCTTCATCGCCCTGGCGTCGGTCAACAACCCTGCCAAGAAGAAGGTGTGTGTGTGTTTGTGAGAAGCAGAAAAGGAAAACCTTCCATCGTGAAATGAAGTCTTGATCTATCCAAGCCAAGTCATGACATTGGCTTGGATAATGGTTATCATGTACGACGAAAACCTAAGCAGAAATTGTTTAGTTAAATCTGTGTTCTTGGGAGAGAAAGTGTATTTTTTGGATCTTTTGCAACAGGGAGTAGTACCAAAACACCTTTTTAAATATTTTATATATTACTGGTGGTGGTGGAAATCCACATTTCTATCCCTCAACATAACATCTGTGTTGTGCCGTCTCCAGTACCTGTACGCCTTCAACATCGTCCCCATGAAGACCATGGATCCATCGGAGCTGGTCAAGCAGCCACAGGACGTGACAGAGAACCCCTACAGACGCACCGGGAAGGACAAGACGCAACACGACAAGACGGGGTTCGATGCCACCGAGGAGGAGGTACATAAAAATCTTAAATCTTAAAATCAAAGTCACCATCTCTGTCCAAAGGGAGGTTGCTGCATTGCTGTTTATGATTGGCTCACATGAATATATATATCCGAAAAAAAGTGCATGACCTGTAGTTTAGTGCCGTCCCTCAAAGTGTGATTCTGTTACATTACTATTGAAGTACTTCCATCTTGTGTCATCCTGGTGTAAGAAAGTGTCATGTTAACTGTTGTCTTCCCCTCAAGGAGCCCGCCTCCCAGTTCTTCTTTGACCTGAGCAGAGGGGGCCGCGGGGGGCGTGGCGGGGGCCGCGGCCAGGGCAGGAAGCGGCCCTCCGACGGGGACCGCCCCCCCTGGGACGGGGAGAGGCGGGGCCAGGGGGGGCCCGGTGACGGAGACGGGCAGCAGCACATGCAGCACAAGCAGCCGCGCAGACCACGTGAGTCTGGCTCCGCCCACATCTGCTGTTGCTATGATACGGAAGCAACGGTCTTTAACAGACAGTGCTGATCTCCTTCGTTTTTTTTTTTCCTCTACAATCAAATTTTAATTTCGTCCTAAAAATTTAAATGGGTACGTTGGGTAGGTTTTCTGAAAGGGGTTTTGCGTCTAGAAGCTCAAAACTCAGAGCCTCACAAAAAAAGTCATGATTATAAATAACTGCAATATGTAATAAGGACGTTTTATCCGAGTAGTATTGTATGGAAAAATAGCACAGCTATAAAACCACAAACACACAGATGGTTGGACTGCACTTCCTGCCTCTAGCTAACCCTCCACGCTCTCTCACTCACCCACCTAGTCACTCGGTCCCAGTGTGTTTTAGTTTCTCTTGCTCTGTCTCCAGCTCAGCCCACCGGGCCCTGTTGGTTCTGTCTGGCCAGTCCTCAGGTGGAGAAGCACTTGGTCATCAGCATAGGAACACACGTGAGTATATATATTTTTTCCTTCTCTAAAACACAAAAGCACAATTTGGGACCGTTGTATTAGCAACAGTTTCTTTAGTCATTAAACCTGCACTATGTAAGTTTTCACAATAGCAGCCTCTAGTGGCTTGAGTTGTAGCTACAGTTAGAGCTTTATCATTTTCAGACAAACTTGGACAAGTTGACTCGTGGATGGGTGTGTTTTATTCTTGAGCATAGTGCAGGTTTAATGTTTCACATAATCACTTGTAGAGTTCCTCTTTTAACACGCATATGCTGTATGACGTTGATTTTTCTGTCGCACACGCCCAGTGTTACCTGGCCCTGGCCAAGGGTGGCCTGACGCCCTACCACGTGCTGGTCCTGCCCATCGGCCACTACCAGTCCGTGGTGGAGCTGGCCTCCGAGGTGGTGGAGGAGATGGACAAGTATAAGGCCGCCCTACATAAGTTCTACAAGAGCCGGGGTGAGCGCTGCATCTCCTTCGAGAGGAACTACCGCAGCCAGCACCTCCAGTTGCAGGTAGGCAGAAAGACCCGAGGGAGCTCTGGGTTTACACCGAGCTCTTCAGAATCAGTCGGAGGGAGTGTTATTGCCGAGTAAGCTTTTGCGTACAAAGGAATTTGTTGTGGCGTATCGGTGCATACAAGATACAAAAATACGAGAAAAACGACGGGATATGAAAAAAATGTATGTATCGTGAGAAGTACTCATCTCTCCATCTCTCAGGTGGTGCCGGTGCCACTGGATAAGTGTGCTACTGAGGACATCAAGGAGGCCTTCATGGTCCAGGCACAGGAGCAGCAGATGGAGCTGATGGAGATCCCTGAACACACCGACCTCAAGCAGGTACACCCCCCCACACCCCACCTCGACCAATCAGAACCCACCTTAAAGACGATGGAACATTTCCACCATTAAGACACAAGTTTCCGCAAAAAAACGTTACAAAAAATGTCACATACAATTTCTTTGGTTCAGATTGCCCCACCGGGGACACCGTACTTCTACGTAGAGCTGGACACGGGAGAGAAGCTCTTCTACCGCATCCAGAAACACTTCCCCCTGCAGTTCGGGAGGTAAGATAGAGAGGACGTGGTGTGTCGGCGGTTTTTTAAAAAGAGGGCTACAGTAACATGGCCGCCAATAGCCAGCTAACTGGGATAGAAGTTTTAATTGAATTCTAAAACATTTTTGGTGCTGTATAAAACCTTCAATTTATGATCTCGCTCTTATGAAAGTAAACTCGCGTGTCTCGATTCCCGATACGAGACAAAATGAATGTAAAAGCATCACTTCTCGGGAGGGGCACTGAAAGTAGAGCGTTCTCCCCCCCTAGGGAGGTGCTGGCCAGCGAGGCCGTGCTCAACATCCCCACGAGGGCCGACTGGAAGGAGTGCAAGCAGACGCGGGAGGAAGAGGAGCAGTGCAGCGGGAAGCTGAGGGACGCCTTCCAGCCGTACGACTTTGCCTTGGAGGACTGAGAGACAGACACTGTTCTGCCCGCTTCAGTCTGACCAATAGTCTTTTGGTATTATGGGCGGGAAAGTGACGAACAAGAAGCTGAGGAGAAGCTGTTTTTTTTCCCACAGACTTGATTCTGTTTCTTGTTACAAAGTTGGTGAAAGTTCACATTGTTGATTGTTGCGTCGTAAGAAATGTTATTTGTCGTATCCATCACACTGTCAATGGTTTTTAAAATGAGTGGACATTTTAAATGTCGGCGTTTTGTACAACAGCTACACAGCGATATTCTTTTATTACCAGGGCCGTCCTATTTTACCTTTTAAAACATGGAGGTTGGGTTTTTTCAAGGATATTTTGGGGAATTCCTTTCAAGATCTGTGTACAGATGTTACTCTACTTTGTATATTGGAGACGATTAAACTTTTATATTGTGATTTTGGTGCTGTGCAGGCATTCTTTGGTCAAATACTTACAATTGTGACACCAGAAGTACATATTAAATCATTTTTTAGTAGCAGGCCATATTGTGAATTACGGTGTATGATTGCAGGTGGTAGCCATCGGCACATGTATGATGTCATTCTATTGTAGGAAATGATGCCTGACAAACAAAAACGCAAGACGGCAAATAGTTAAGTAGTGCAAAAAATGTATTTTCTGTCAGGGTTAATCACTAAATACAGTTGTCATACTGTAAATCAGAATGGAGGGGTTTAGAAGTTTTCTGATCTCGTGAACAAGAACGTGCATTAATTAACAAGTATACATTGAAATGTTATTAACATAGCTACTGAGATACCTGGCTCTAGAGCAGGCAGTCCAGTCTGGATGAGATTCCTTTTGATAACCAGCAATATTTTGTCAAATTCATACTAACTAATACTAACACCTGTATTACATTATATTGTTCCCTTAGTGTTACTCTACAAGTCCCGTTTGTTCAAGTACATTGATTTATTTTTTTGTAAAACATACCCGTTCAATTGTATATCCACTGTTGAGGTATTACGTAGATTACGTCGCATCTAAAATGTCACAGGATCACGTTCAAGTTTTCTCGATAAGAGACACTAAATCACACTTAAGTCTCTCTTAAAAACTACATAAAAAAAGAAAGAATCAAAAACGAAATTGTACTCCAACAAGTTCTCCCCGGTGCTGGTACTACGACTACTGCAACTACTTCCAGGATACGGTTTCACTGGCGAGTTATCCGTCCTCTTGGTCTCTCTTCTTCCCCGGTGGGGGGTTTCTTTTTGCTCAGCTCTGCCACTCATCCAGCACGGCCAGGTAGGGCTGGTCGGTGCTCCCCAGGTAGGTCCGGCCACCGCGAGGGTCCTGGAACACGTCGCTGACCGCCTGCGTCACCGTGCCGTCGGGGTCGTGCAGCGAGCCCTGCAGCCGCCCGTCCAGTGTCAGCTCCAGAACCAGGGCGTGGCGGGGCAGCAGGATGCCGTACCAGCTCAGAGGGACCACCTGGTGGGGGGGCGGGGGGAGAAAGACGTGAGGTGTGATAAGAGGCTGGGGGGAGGATGGAGGGAAGACCAATTTCCTGGGTATTTATTGAAGGAGGGGTGTGTGTGTGTGTGTGTGTGTGTGTGTGTGTGTGTGTGTGTGTGTGTGTGTGTGTGTGTGTGTGTGTGTGTGTGTGTGTGTGTGTGTGTGTGTGTGTGTGTGTCAGGCCCAATGAGAACGTCTCCCCCAGTGCCCAAGACGGTCCCGACCCCCCAGAGGCAGATCA
>OOFB01019443.1:0-14950 GCA_900323305.1 Trachyrincus murrayi
TCTTCCACTTTTTTTTTGCCTCGAAACATTGTCGGTGGCGTCTTCTGCTATACATTGGCGATTCGGATGCGTAGTGACGGAGTGCTGTAGTATTGCCCCACCACCACCACCAACACCACCACCACCACCACCACCAACACCACCACCACCACACAAGTGACAACCGATCGCCATTTTAATCGCACGTTTCCCGTGACAGCAGCAGCTAGCACAACAATGGCCCTGAAGAGAATCAACAAGGTGAGGAGGAAGAGGAGGCCTCCTCCTCCTCCGACACACCGCCGCTGTCGTCTGTGACTCTGTTTTTATTACGTGTGACTGCGTGTAAGACATGTGTCTACTCGTTGTAGGAATTGCAACGGGGGGGACGGGGGGACGAGGTAAGGGATGGTCATCTAAGGGGCCACGGTGTTAAAATAACGGGCCGTCTGGGGGGCAGAGCGGCGGAGAGTAATGCGCCCGTTTTCGGTGCTCGGCAGCCCCGACGGTTTAGTAGCTGACGGATCGCTCCGTGGGATCACCCGCAACACACCGCGCTACTTGCACCGTGTCGCGGGTGTGTTGCACAACACGTATGAGCACACGTTATTCGGCTGATCTTCGGGTTTTCACGAGTATATGTCACGATCAAGTCAGCTAGTATCCTCGGCTAACGCTCGCCGATAGCTAACACGCTAGCCCCCCGCTAGCTGACGTTAGCAGTGCCCTAGCTCTATGTCGACGCGTTAGAGTTAGCATCCCGCCCGGACCAGTGTGTCCTGTGTTCACCTCGTATCGGGTGGTTAACGTTATTATCGATGGTCGTGTAGTCGGCCCTGCGTCTCGACGGCTAACCGACGTGCTAGTAGTAAGGGTTCTGGCGTTGTTACGCCGAGCCTAGCCGAGCCCTCCTCGGGTTTGACAGCTAAGCGCTAACTCGGGCAGCTAGCCGGAGCTAGCGTCGGCCGGTCCGGAGACGGGCCCCACGCGTCGCCTCTCCTCCGTGTCGGTGCTGCTGTCAACAAAAGAGGGGACCGATTCGCGATTATTCTCTCTCTCCTGATTTCATGTGAACCGATGTACTGCACATGGTGGTCTATGTGTGTGTGTGTGTGTGTGTGTGTGTAGGCCTCTGTATTTGCTGTGCCAGCTATTAGATAGACCCCATGTCATGTTTTTGTGATGTTTTATTTCTTCTGATGTGCGCCCACTGGCCTATTGTATAACCCCACTGGCCTATTGTATAGCCCTGTTCTGTTTTTTGTTGTATTAAGTTGATGAATAGCGTTTTCCTAGACAGTTGGCCTTCACGCCGTTCACTCCTCATATCAGTGCCCATAGTAAAGCCATTAGGCATAGTGCCATAAGTTCATCTCTCTGTTTTGCTGTCATGTGGGCTGCAGATACATTTTTCAGAGATGGCGTATTATACAATAGCATTTCAGCTATGCCAAGTCACTGCTATATCCAGCAGTATTATGTTGTCCGTGTTGATATTTTCGTACACACAATAAGTGTGTATTATTCATTATTGTCAACATATTTTTCTAAATGAAATGCAAAGTAATCCATCATAAGGTTTCTGTTCTTTTTTTATTTTTTTGTCGTAGGAGTTGACTGATTTGGCACGGGACCCGCCAGCTCAGTGCTCAGCAGGACCAGTAGGAGAGGACAGTAAGTAGAACTGACCTGTCTGAGACAACCATAACACATGTCTTAACCCCCCCCCCCTTCTTGGTTGTCTTTGTTCTATGTCATTTAGGTTGGGTAAGATCAATAGGTCACCGCTACGTGTGTGATTAGCATGCACTTCCAAAAGTGCTACAAGTTTCCTCATCCCCAAACTAAGTTTGAATTGTCAGTGATTTAGATTAATCCGTCTGCGATGACGTGGGCAGGTTTTCTTGGTGAACAAGTTCTGTTTAGTCTACCATATATTTGTACTCAAATCACATTATGCTTTTACGTCTTTAGAAAACATCCTGTGACTCAGGATGGTAAAAGCTTTGCTCCAAGTTTTGGTTTTGCTTTTGGTTTGGGGAGGCCACTGCAAATTGAGGCTCCTACATACATACATGGGCATGATTTCACTTTTTCCTCCTGTCAACATGGGCACTTTTTAAGGCAACATTTTGTGATTCTTTTAAATCAGGTTTACCTTATAGAATAAAATATGTTTGACTCTGCAGCACAAAAGCATCAAAGACATGCATCAATTGCAGAATAATGACACACACACACACACACACACACACACACACACACACACACACACACACACACACACACACACACACACACACACTAACCCTTTACCAAATGCAGGTAAATGACTGGGGCAGATTAGCTCGAAATTGGGCTAGCATCTGTGAACAATTTACTTAGCCTGAGGTTCAAACATCACATAAAAGGTGTTGTGTAAAGCAAAAGTTTGCTTTAGATGTATACGTCTATTAGTCTTTATTAGTCTTTTAACAGTGTATGGACAATTCTAGCCAGTGGGATAATTCACCTCAGTTTGATCAGTAGCTGCTTCCTTGTCAATTTTATCGTTTGCGTCCCAGGTGTTTGTACTGAGCTGTGATGCATATTACTGGTTTGCTAAACTTGATATATAGAGATGACCAGCTCTCAATATATTGCATGCTCTAGGAGCCCCAGTGTTGGAGAGCACCCTATTCCCCCCGCTTCTTCAAACACAACCAAGCCTTCTGTTCAGAGTACAAGTACACTCTAGCCAGCTGCCTATTTAAATTTTCATCCAATTTCAACCCATGCAATATAATGACATTCATTTATAAATCGATATTTAAAAGTGGTTGATTAGATATGTAGTCATGTACAGGATTTGAATAACACCAATTTGGATGGGATTAGGTCAGGTCTGTCGATGTTACTGAGGCCTCTCCATCTTTGGGGACCAGCAGGCCCATTCAGGGATCCGTAAATGGATTCAGCATGGTCTGTCGTTTTCCATCTCTCTCTTAACTGTCATTCATGATGCAATTTCACAATGAACATGTGTAGTAATGAGAGATGTATTGATTAGGATTTTCTAGGAAATGATGAGATCCACTGTTCAAAATGAACAAGTCTCTCTGCAATACACAATGGTTCCGTCTTAACATTTTGAATTAAGTGACGAACCCTTGTTATGCGTTTAATTTCTTGGAAACAAACAAAGGTTGTTTTTGTGTGTGTCATCATCGGTTCCTGTGATTAGGCAGGTCAAAGTTGCTGAGCTAATCACCGAAATTGAGCATGTATGTAGTATGTAGCATGTATGAGCTGATCATAATGAATAGATGCAGCGTAATACATTTTCACTTAGTATTCATTAGAACTTTTTTTTTTTTTAATCAATGTTAGTTTAATAAGGAATAGGGGTTCTAGTAAATTCTGAACATCTACTTATGCAAATTCAACTGGAAAAATAATGTCTCCATACATGCACCTACCCTAGAAATGTATATATTTTTTATTTTTTTATATGTATATATATTTTAGGCGACAATTTGGTGTGTGTGTGTGTGTGTGTGTGTGTGTGTGTGTGTGTGTGTGTGTGTGTGTGTGTGTGTGTGTGTGTGTGTGTGTGTGTGTGTGTGTGTGTGTGTGTGTGTGTGTGTGTGTGTGTGTGTGTGTGCGCTTTACACCAAGAGAACAAAATCAGATATTTTTCAATGCAGGTAGTTTAAGACTCGCACCTTGGTCTGATCAAATCGATTGATTTTACTACGATGGCCCATACATTTGTTAAAAGTAATTGCAGTCCAAATGAGTTTGTCCTCAGTTGACACCGTATATGTATATGAGTGGTCTTGAAGGCTATGTTTGTATCTACATATATGTCTTCTATCGGTTGACAGTGATACTTGGGAGTCCCCAACAAAACAACTAAATAGTCTTATGTTAAAATGTTCCAGATGCTAACCAACATTAATATAACTCTCATAGTTTCCATGGTTTCAGTGTTTGATGTTACTCTCAGTGAAGGTTTCGACCACAAAAGAAGAAATATTCATGCTGGGCAATTTTCTGATTCTGAACAAATATAATACAAGTGTGGTCTACACAGTATTGGAGCTGTTATTTATTCTCATAATACACGCATATTTGTGTTTCTGATGATCAGTCCGTTTACTGGTTAGCAGTACAATCTTGGCAAATGCAACAGAGACTGTACAGAATGTGGCGATTACTTATAAGCTTAACCTCAAAAGTGCTTGGTTTTTCTGTTTCGTTTCAGTGTTTCACTGGCAAGCCACAATAATGGGACCTGTAAGTAATTACTCTGAAATACTCCTATGCTTCTATGCCTAACTCATAATAATGTACATATACGTACTATACATAATGTACCACATCATTTGGCCATCCATTTTCATAATTGTCACAAAGTGTAGTTTCACTGATTTTATTCTAAATATTTCTTTTCCTCCTCTGTAGAACGACAGTCCTTACCAGGGTGGGGTATTCTTTTTGACCATTCACTTCCCCACAGACTACCCCTTCAAACCGCCAAAGGTAAGCTTTACACACAGACAAAGCCCTGAGCTAAACCGTGGTGTCCCAGGGCTCAACCCTAACCCTAACGTTAACAATCGCATTCGTTCAGATTTCTTTCTTGATCCTGGGGGGGAAATCGTTGCCGTTAACAATTGCTCGGTGTGCTATGGCAGGATTCTCCCCAAGCAATGAAAGAGTGCCACCGTGCTCCTTCCCGGGGCCACCGTGTAACATTTCAAAACAGGGCTGTCGCCACGCCGACATTTAGTTGATGTGGTTTTTTTCCCCCATTTCATTTCTGAAGCGGTTCAAACACATTGGTTACAACACATTGGTTACAACACGTTTTATTTGAATTAACGCTTCAAAAAGCAAAACTACAATATCACCAGTAAGTGCTGTGTGGAGGAAGTCAGTGGCTTTCGGATCCACTCTTGGTGCGAGTCAGACTCCGGTTACGGCAGAGCTTCAATGTAAAGCGGGGCGCACACCGGACGAGCCACGGTGCGCTGTGTCGGGCAGTCGGGCAGAAGATCGATTTATTAATTTTTTTGTGGTCTTGCTCTGTGTTTAACGGGTGGCAATGGATGGCACTGCGATGTGCACCAAGGTTTTGAGTATGGCTGCAAACAAGTTCTTGTCAAGCAACCCATAAAGGATTCATCTTGTAATCGAAGATCGTTTTGTGGTCATTTTTCCCACATCTTAGAAATACATTTTATATTATGTTGGTATTTATTTTGAAAGTTTTGAAGCAGGATATATGATTAAATAGTCCCAAATGAAGCCTTCGCCGTTGCATATTGTTGTTGAGAGTAAAATAGGCTCGTTCGCCTACGTTTAGTGGCTGGCCCGGGTGGGCGGAGTTATACAATAATGACCGCCCGCCAGGAATGTCCCCACATCAAAACTGAAAGTGAAATGTATAGCAGCTTAGCGATAATGTGGTGGTGTATTAAAATAATCACACATCTCAATAGCAGAAGTATAAAGTAATAAAGGTACACATGTATTGGATATTCAACAGATATTCACCCTCCCAATTACAGCGGTCTGATGTAGGGAACTAAAGACGCGGTCACCGGTATGAGTCCCAGTGTGTCTAGCGGTGTATACCTGCCCAGGAGACGGTATGAGTCCCGTGTGTCTAGCGGTGTTTACCTGCCCAGGAGATGGTATGAGTCCCGTGTGTCTAGCGGTGTATACCTGCCCAGGAGACGGTATGAGTCCCAGTGTGTCTAGCGGTGTATACCTGCCCAGGAGACGGTATGAGTCCTGTGTGTTTACTTGCCCAGGAGACGGTATGAGTCCCGTGTGTCTAGCGGTGTATACCTGCCCAGGAGACGGTATGAGTCCCGTGTGTCTAGCGGTGTATACCTGCCCAGGAGACGGTATGAGTCCCGTGTGTCTAGCGGTGTATACCTGCCCAGGAGACGGTATGAGTCCCGTGTGTCTAGCGGTGTTTACCTGCCCAGGAGACGGTATGAGTCCCGTGTGTCTAGCGGTGTATACCTGCCCAGGAGACAGTATGAGTCCCGTGTGTCTAGCGGTGTATACCTGCCCAGGAGACGGGGCTTCCAAGCGAAGTCATCAAGTCAATATTTCTACACAATAGGTGAATTACGAAGTACCCTGCCCTAAACAATAGCCGTACTAAACCACAATTAAACCGGAGACGTCCAATGGATATAACATTAAAATCGCTGTTTAGAACTCTATCCCGCTCACTCTACAACAGTAAAAAGCAGGGAAAAAGCTGTCTGGCTGGTGGAGCTCATAAGCTGTATAAAATACAGGTTACACTGACTCTCGATGTGTGTACATTGGTGGATAATATCACAGACTGTTTTTGCGCCTACAAAATGAGTACACGAGTACTGCACATGGATGGTGTATTTGATTTAGAGTTTTTTGGTATTTCTTACATCCCTAGTTTTGAAAGTGAAGTGTGAAGTGCTGGAAGTTATATCTGTATGTGTATGTATGATGGCGCCAGTGTGAGTGCATTGGAAACACGACAGTTCCAATTAAGACACAACGTTGAACGTAGAGGGGTACTTCAAATTATCATAAAACTAAAAAAGGTGGCTTGTACATTGTGCAAAGTTTCAGTGAAATTCCACCACAGCACTAGCGATATTCAAGAGCATGCGAAGAAAAAACACCTAATTATCTAATTACCAGCCTGTTATTATTAGTAGGTAGAGCTTTTTGATATAGTTTGCCCTGGTTTAAACATTTAAATAAATAAGGCCCCCCCCAGACACCTGGGATGGAGCGCCTCTATGTAAAATAAATCCTGGGGAGAACCCTGTAAGTCAATATAGAAAATATGTGCCTATGTACGAAAGATGCAAGTAAATACAGGTGCTAAATGTACATGGCTATAAACATGTCAATGGTCTGCGGTCCTCCACGGACACGCCACCACACACTTCCTTGTCCATTTCCCGCCATGCCAACGTCTTGTGTTTCGTCCACAGGTTGCGTTCACCACAAGAATCTACCACCCAAATATCAACAGCAACGGCAGCATTTGTCTTGATATTCTGCGGTCACAGTGGTCCCCTGCTCTCACCATCTCCAAAGGTAGGCTTTCCCTTCCACGTCACGTCCTCCCCTCCCCCGGTGTAACGGCCTCCGGGACCACGCTTGCTTCCTGCCATGGTTTTCCACTGACCAAAAGGATTTGGACAGACACATCCCTTGGTTGATTGAGCTGTGGCAATGTCAAGGTTACATAGTGCAGGATTAACTATATGATAGCTTAGTTGGTCTGTGACCTAAGCACTTTCAATGCAGAGTGCTGTGTTGGCTAACACTGCCTCTGCCTCTTTGTAAGGGACCCCAGAACGTAACCGGCAGTAGCAGAGCAACCCCTATTGAGTTCCCTGTAGTGGGACAGGCAGTAACCATGGCACAGGTGATGCGAGCGCTGCTCAGTGAGGGCCTAAAATAGGTCATAGTCGGTCAGGTAACTTATGGTCTTTGTCCACTTTCAGGCACACGGACACTAAACCAACCTCCTTTGTGTCTGAAGTCTAGCAAGATTAAACCTTTTCACTAACATCGGGCTAAATACACATGCTTATTGAGCAAGGGGAATGTTGTGAAACTACATTTTTAATAATAACTAATATTACGATCTATGACAGTGGCTCCCAACCTTTGACTTTAGGTGTACCACTAAATTGTAATCAAGACATTTTGCGGACCCCCTCATATGCAAATGGTACAAAATAGATAAATACACATGCAGTGGCTGAGCAAAGAGTGCCAGCGCCCCCTTTATACGTTATTATTATTACTGCAGAAGGACACGGCCAGCGAGACGCGGTGGAAAGAAACAGTCAGCAACGCTGCTTATGCTCCCAGTGTGTTTATTTAGCAAACACATATTAGGACAAAACATCAATGGAAAACATATGACGGAATGCACAAAGCGACACTATTTTTGAAATAATAACAAACCATAATACCAGGGTTTCCCACAGCTGTCTGTAGGCGAGGCCTCCGCTAAACGACCGACCGCCTCTACAACAAATTAACTTCACAATATGACGACGACAATGTGCGCGTCCGTTCATGTCTGCATCTGCATTCAATTTGACATAATCCCTGCCTGTTGTGATTCGTGTTTTTGTGTGTGCGCTAATGTCCTTAAAGCACACAAAGTCCACAGTAAAGCGATCTTAAAGCGGGGAGCGAATGGCAGACTCAAGAGTCCAAGTCACCGCGGGTCTAGGGGTGTTAACTGCTGGAACCTGACCGAGGATCGCCTCTTTTTGCCCCGCTTTAACCCCTGTCGTTTCAGTTAACACCACTAGAGGATGCGTCCCATTCATTCCCCGCTGAAGATCACTTTATTACGGAGCGTTAATATAGAGTAAAACATTTTTTGTTTCTTTTTGCGGAGCGCAAACCGACGTCAAAGTACTAGCAGCGACCAAGGCCGACTCTTGCGTCGCCTGTGTGTCTGTGCCAAAAGGTTGAACACACCGCAAAGACTACGTAAGAATAACAATACAACCCGATTTTTGAAGAGCAAATAATATTTACTGTGCGCTAGCGAACAGTAACACAAACGATTACTAACAGTTTCTGCCTGATATAAGAAGTTTGTTTTCGATCTCATTCCAGAGTTCTGTGTTCACCACTCGGTTGGCGTAACGTTTCTCTGTTGGTACAGAGCTGGCCCCTCCTGAGTCATGCTGTTGGTCCAGAGCTGGCCCCTCCTGAGTCATGCTGTTGGTCTTCGGTTGCTTTATTCCAGATGGCCGTGTCGTTGACAACATTTGTGCGTGCCCTCCTGACGAAAGCCGTCTGCTGCTTTGCTCACTTCGTTTCTCTTCTCGTGCACTGATTTGCTTAAACTGAGCAGCCAATCAGAGTGATCTCTCTCACTGATGGCCTCCGTCGCCGATTCGACACGCTCAATCGGCCGAAAAAGATGCTGACAAGGGCCGACTAGTGCCAATGGTGCGGGACACACCGCAAAAACTAGGGCCACAGACGCTCACCGACGGCCCGACTTTGCTAATTTGCATAAAGTTTACTTAAACTTTTGTCCCACCCCTCAACATGCCACAAGCCCCCGCCCGCATGCGAGGCGTCCCATAATCCTTTGCTCCATGCCATATTGCGTCCAATACAAAGGGAATGGGAGGCGTTGCCAATTGCGAGGCATGGCGTCTGGTGGGCCTGTGCTCAAATCGGTTTGCCAAGCCGTGCTTCACTCCACTCTCGTCTTCAGCCTTCTAAAGTGTGTATGCGGCTCAAAGTCGTCTGCGGGTAAAGTCAACTGTGGGTAGGCGTGTTTACCATAGTGTTCTGCTGCTCTACTTGAGCTGTTTGATTCGCAAACTTCAATCCCTGAATCCCAATGGAATAAAGACAGGTTTGAGTTGCTAGGCAGAGATTCCTGATGAATATCCAATCCTGATTGGCCTACAATCACCTACAGAGCGATCGCATTTAGGAGTGTTAACGATACCATTGTTTGTTGCAATGTATGGACTCATGTCAGTAACTTAATTTGCACTGATTTGACTCATTTCTAATGCTGTAATGATATGTACTCCATATTAGGCGGGCATTAAGTATACATATTAGCTTGCTAATTAGCACGGGGGGGGGGGGCTTGTTTTGGTGGAAGATTTGCACATGGGGGCGAGCCCTGGCATTAAAATGGCTAAATCCCAGCAAAAGAAAACGCCACAAAGAACAGTAGAAGACGTGTATGTCGACTGTGTGATACGACTTTTACTGCCTTATTGCACAATCCAAATCTTCGTCAAAACCGAAACTTTCAGCGTGTAGGCTCCTAGCTCGGAGGCTGTTGTTGTTTCACGTAGCAGTGGGGACTTAGCGGAAGGGGAGGAGAATTCCGACTAAAATAGTCGGCCAATGGCAGGCTTGTCCCCACAGCCTACATGCATCCTGTCAGCCAGACTAAACTAAATGTAATGTCTGGAAACGTGCTGTTTCCCGCCTCCGTTGCTTCTAAACACACCAACAACCAACAGCGAAACCTGACCCCTGCCGGCTGCTTCTATCAGTTGTCTGGCTGCTCTGAGTCTGTGGAGAACTCTGAGTGAAAGTTGTATTCTTTCGCTTGCTTTTTTTTTTTTTTACTCCTGGAGCGTGGAAATAATTTTTTGTGATAATTTTATACCTATGATTGTAGTATTGGTTATTTAAGATGATTTGTTTGAACAAATCAATATTGCAAGCAGAACATCTTTAATGATTGAAAATGAATGTTCTGGTAACAAAGTGAATTTAGAATGTATCACATAATGTATTCCATGATTGTAATAAGGGAATTGTCTTCATGTGAATTTGTGTCTTCTTTTGTTAATGAACAATGGGTTTATTGCCCAAAACAAGCTTTTATTGTTTACTTTTATAGATGCATGTCTGTCTCTATATCTCATAAGGTGACATTGAACACAAAATAACTGATTTACTATGGGGGCCATTTTGTCTTGCTCAGCGATTTGTAGCCATCTATTCTTGTATGTTGTCCCTGAGGAGCCATTATGCCTTATTGTTCTGTGTCTGTGTGTTAACCACAGTAATAGCCACCGCTGCATTGACCATGACAAAAGGGTTCCTAATGCACAATCTATCAACTAGCATCGTGTTGAACCTGACCGGTTTCCCCCACCTCCCCATCTGATGGCTGCTCTGCATCTGCTCTAGTCACTTCTTTTGACAGAGTTCAGCCACAGAATTCGGTAGGAGGTGGAGAAAGAAACTATTCTGTGGACTCCTGTTCATCTTGGTTGTCTTCCCGTTCCCTCCTGCAGTTCTTCTTTCTATCTGCTCTCTGCTGTGTGATCCGAACCCAGACGACCCCTTAGTACCCGAGATCGCCCGCATCTACAAGACGGACAGGGACAAGTAAGTCCCATGCTTCACTTTTACTAGGAGGGATACATAATCTGAAAGATTGTGCGTTATATTTTATCGTTTTGTTGATCGATCAATCGTTTTAGTAATAACATATTTGCTGCTTACAGCTTCAGAAATGCAATCCTTTGGTTGCTCGGTTGAGCATTAGAAAATGAATATTTGTAATTTTTTCTTGCATGCTCGTCAGACAAGGCAAGCACATTTAATGTATCACTTTGAGCTCTGGTAACTTGGGATGAACATTAGTCATTATTTACAACATTTATTACACTCCATCTTCATTCTTCAAAAAACACTCTAATTTGATTATTATTATTCTTAATGGTAGGAAATCATCAAATAACGTATTAGGACACTATTTACATTCCCAATTGATGCTCACACATTGGGAATCGTGGGTAACAATAGTGTTTTCATATGGTCATAAGTGATGCTGACATCCTTGTTCATAGGACGAGTATCAAGCTTATGCCATGCAATGCATGTTTTATAACAATCATCATATAACCTGTGGTGTCCTGGAAACTAACACTGTCCGAAGAGAACTGAATGTCTTCAGAGAACAGCTACAGAGAAGAGCTGCTGTACACAATTATTCAGATTCATGTGAAACCATAAAAGACACAAGCGAATGTTCACCTCTACCGACTGAAGTAAATATTTTCTCTCTGGTCTCGTTGCTTGCAGGTACAACAGAATAGCGCGGGAATGGACACAAAAGTATGCAATGTAGTGTTGGAGTAGAATCATGGCCAACCACTTCTACGACTGAAGGTTAGGGGAACTTTGAAGTAAAGAGAAAACAAACGACAACAACAAAAAAGTACAAAATGAAAAAGCTTAAAACAACATGTTGGTTTCCATTGGAGTGCTTTCTTTGAGCCACGCCTCCCCCTTCCCCAGAGCACCTGTAAAACTCCCTCTCCCTCTGAGACATGTCTCTCTGTCCCACCGCCCACTCTGCTGTACATATTTTCAACTCGATATGGAAAACAAACCCCTTCCACCCTCCTAAACCCTGTGATCCCCGACTCCACCTTGCCACGGTACCCTTTTTTATTTTTTATTTTATTTTTTTCCTATCACATGGCGTTTTGGACAGTGTGCCACTCACCAGACGACCCTGATCGCCCCGGTTCTGAACCCATGTGTGCAAATTCACTCGCTCTCGCTTTACTCCAAACGTTTATCACTTTAAGCATTCCTTTTTAACATCTGTAAAGCTTAGGGGACCTACTTTCCCAGCCCCACATGATTCGTTTGGGGACGGGGGACTTGAGGTAGAGGGATTATTTTCACGCTCTGCACTCTTTCTTGATTGACTTTTCTTTTGTTGTTTTTCCTTCTTCTTTTATTTTTTTTTGCACCTCATCACCAACTGTAGAGGTGACAATTCAAGAAAGCAGGTTTGGCAAGTGTGTCAAGGGGGCACTCTGAATTTTCTATGAGGAATTCTATTTAAAAAAAGAATTAAAAATCAGCAGCATGTGTTGAAATGGAGAAAAAAAAATGTTAATGGCCTGTTTTGGTCTTCTCTTCGATTCTACGAAAGGACTTGAATATATCTTGTCACCTTCCACTCCCCAGCCTCACTGTGGCCATTGAACCAAGTTCTGCCCTTTTTACACACGCACACACAAACACACACACACACATAGACACCCTTTCCCCCATGTCACCTCCTCAACATTCACAAAGTGGAAGTTCTACACCAGGTAATCGGTTTTATTTTTATTTAATTTTTAGTTTGTTTAAATGCCCTTTCTCATAATTTTTTTATTTTAAATATTATTTAGCTATTGATAAATTAGAGGCTAACATCTTAAAAAGGCTACAGGACTGGCTTGGGCTCTGGGAGCGAGGAGAATACACTCTCCTTGCACAAAACTTCTGTATATTGAATTACCTGAGAGGCTCGTTGAGCTTTGTGTGTTGATTAAACTGTGTAAAAAATTAAAAAAAACGGACTCCTGTTTTGACTCATTTCTGGGGCTCGTAGAGAGGTTAGGGGTCACTATTTCAAGATGATGACCAAAATCATAACTAGATTCACATTCACATAATTAAGTGATTTTTACATAAGTCATTCCAATGCTGGACTCTGCAGGAGATTGTGTGGGCTTAGTAGCCTACACAATCTCTATCATTATTTATTGATTTTGGTCATTTGGCTTATGTTAAATTGAAACTCCGGAAGCTCATGTCATGGATCAGTTGTATTATAATGCATCTACAATATTCCCAGATAAACTACCTAATTACTTCCAGGCTGAGGATGACTATGCTTCTTGAATGCACACTGATGGTGGAAAAGCAAACGTGCACATTTTATTGCATGACTCCACCATTCAGTTAAACGATTATCTGGGTTTACAATAATTAAAAAAATGCACACTTTTTTCTGCGAAACAAATTAAAATTGTAAAAAAAAGAATGAAGAGTTAATATATTGCATCTATTTAGTCGCACATCAACCATTGATATACTATGGAATACAACCACCGTATGTTGATTACCCCTCTCCCCGTTCCTTATTGGCTGGATGACGCCGTGACGTAATCCGACGGGCCAGTCGCAGCGCTCGTACGTAGGGCAGAGTTCGGCTTACAAAAGCTCGCGAGTGACCTTGCTGGGTTCACCAAATTAAAAGCTCCACACTTAGCAGCAGCAGCAGCAGCAGCAGCATGGCGACGCCTACCCTCTCCAGCACCGGACTCGGCATATCGAAAGGTAGGTTAATTTAATATGGTGCAGAACATGTGGCTAACGCTAACTCTCTCTCTCTCTCTCTCGTAGAGCATAGGAATAACCATATACACTGCGATGTATACACTAGTATGTATTAGCGTTTAGCACACCTGCTAACGCGCGGGTATGATGTGATGTGACATGACAATAATATTGTTTCTTCGAGACTATTCTCGGAGGTAAACTATCGATTATCGACTATGCTAAGTTTGGCAACACACTTTGACCAGCTGCTCTGGACAGAGTAGCGATCGATTACAGCAGTAGATGTTAATACGGTGCAGATGTGTCCTGTTTGAACTGGTCCGCCAACAACCCGCCGTTGTGTCAACAATTATCCATTCACCTCCGGAGGGTTTTCCCTTCTTTTTTACACACAGTCAAAAAAAAAATATCATCTTCCCCTAATCCCTGTGTGTAATAAGAGCCTACCATTATCACGGTATCAGTCTGTGTTTGGTCAATGGGAGTCACGTGGTACTCTGGGACTAATTATACTCTTGGTGTTGTGTGTTTTGAAGGTGTTGTCACATTTATGATGCAGGCCTGGTGTTAAGGAAAACCAGTTGCACCACCACCACCACGGGGCGGGGATACAAGTCGTCTAACAATAATCTGCTAGTAACAGTTTACCCCGCAGGGTAAAACTACTGCGCAGTGCTTGTTGATTTATAATGAGCTGCTTGCATACAAGTAGGCTACTTCAAGTGTATTCTGCTACTATGGTGCATATTTCTGTGGCTTAATAATGGCGCAGGGATTAGCTATGAGAGGGGTGGTGAATGCTCCCACTTCAATTGGCCTTTTTAATTGGTTTTAATTTGCTCGGCCTCAAGGGTGTTCTGGTTGCTCATGTTGTATGTAATGGTGACGGTTCGCCTACAACACCATGGCAGTGTTGCGTTGAGTAAGCCTTACTGTGTTTTATACGTGGCTCTTGTCTTGGAGGGGTTATATATAGTATTGCTGAAGGCCCTGATCCGTAGGCCTCTCTGCTCATTAGACCCAATACAATGACACCAGCAGGTGTTACCATTATCACAGGTCATGTTTTCCACGTTCAATATTGTGTACTTTGTAGATGTAAACATAGTTTTTCTTAGTACTTACTTTGCGGCAGTACAAAGAGCCATGGTTATTGTGCATTGGTTTAGTCATAGGTACTGTTAGAAATCGACTTCCATGCTCTGTTGTTCTTTGTAGATGGTTGCTCTGCATTTAATTTACCAAGTTATCTTTTTGACTTTAACCCAGAGACGGGAAGTATATTCGAAGCAATATCCTGTGAACCAAGATGTAA
>OOFB01019444.1:2477-19372 GCA_900323305.1 Trachyrincus murrayi
CACACACACACAGGCCAGCATACACACACACACACACACACACACACACACAGACCAGCACACACACACACACACACACACACACACACACACACACACACACACACACACACACACACACACACACACACACACACACACACACACACACACACACACACACACACACACACACACACACACCATTATTCAAGCTCTTGTGCAACAGCTAAACATCTTGCACACAACAGTCCCTGGTCAAGCTCACCTAATCATAGATGCATGCACAATCGTACCTTCAGGTCCATTTTGGATCATAAATGATACTCTTAAGATGATCCTGGACTTTAAGTTGTGCAAACTGCTTCAAAAAGAGTTCCCAAATGTACTGAAAACTGAAATATATACAATGACTGAATTCAAGCCATTTTATCCTGCAGAATGAAAGCAAAATGTGGGATTGACACCCCAGCTAGAATCATTGTGGTACAGTGAGCTGTCACCCCTCAGATGACAGGAGACAGGAGACAATAAAATTAATAACTCACACTTTCTACTGTAAAATGATTCATGCATTGAGCCTATTACTCCTCATTTGAAGAGTAAAGACAACATATCTGATTTGGTGCCTTATCAATGACCATGGTTAGCGAGTGGGATAAATGTGAAAGATCATTTAATCAAAGAGGGATGAAGACAATGCTGCTTATAATGTCACGCTATGGCCTTGTACATAAACCACTTACACCAAGTTGGCACCTTGTGTTGGCATGAACCCATGACAGTAAAACAGCATAACAGTATTGACAGTATGCCAATTCAGCGACCTCGTCATATTGTTCAATGTGACCAACCACATCATAATCCATGTCCTATGGATGTATGTATGTATATATGTGTTTTTTTATTTTTTACCTACTGGCATGGTATTGGGTCTCAGTAGAAAAAAGGAAACCTAGACTGACCTGCCGATGCCGGCGGTCTTTTTGAAGCACTGGTAGGAGCTGTGCTCCATGGCAAAGGCCACTGTGTCACTGTAGCTCATGGACCGTCTCTTCAACCTGGATGAGATCAAATATAAAACAAACAAATATAAAACAAACAAATCAAACAAAACAATAATATGGGGTGCATTGACACCCCGTGAGCACTAAACTTTAGGTATCTGCACATGCCGGCTACCTATCCAATACATTACTTTGTTTGAACAGTAGACTTAGACAGTCAGTTTTCGGTTGCATTAAAATATAAAGATTAAAACATATTCCATAGTGATAGCTCACAACAATGATAATAATACTTTTTTTTTTTGGTTTTATTGGGGATTCTCAGATACAATACAGTATTTTAGCCTTCCTGACGAGAAGGCCCCATGTGGTTACATTTCCCACGAGAAGAGCACAAGATAAATACAAATACTAATACGTGAGGTGAGGTCAGGTGAGGCAGAAAGAGAGGAGGAGACGCAGTGACAGGCCAGTAAAAGGCCTTCCAGAGCTCCCAGAGAGTGGAAGAAAAACGCACAAAAAAAGACAGACAAGGTAGACGAGCAGAGCAAAGGCCAAGATTAAGAGTGAGAGAACAGGTGGAAACAGCGACAGATGTTGAGATGGCCCAGGCTAGTGGGTGATGTCTCCTAGGTTACACTTGTCATTTCGATTGAGACTGTGGTGATCGGATACGCCAGATCGGAGCACAGACCTAGTGTCCAGACTTGACATTTGAAGTTGAACTCTGTGGCGGGATCTGTTATCTCTTGCTCTTGCAGAAATATCAACAATACTTCCTGGCAGAACGCCATTGAATACGAGGCTTCTGTTTGTGTTTAGAATGTTATTTATTTGAGGGCCCACAACAAAACGTGCAAAGTTTTTTAAATCATGGTGAAGGAAGAAGTTAGCGGTTAGTAGTTGAAGTTAGTTTCACCATTGATTGAGGTTTCGGCACCGAATGTCGTATATGAAATTAATGTCGAATATGACACTAACCTCACCCTGGTCATGCATTACTCTATTCTTTAAGTGTGGTTTCAGTTAATTAATTTTAGTACGTTTAGTATCCTATGCATACAGGGACTAGACAGTTAATTCATCCTACATATATTCTTGCTTGCATGTGTGTGTGGGGATGTGTGTGTGTGTGTGTGTGTGTGTTGAAAACATAATAATTTACCGTGCCCATTCATCGCAGACAGGTCGCTGACACGCATGCACATAAAACATGCAGCGAGGGCGCCCACATCACAAAACAGGGGGATGATTTAAAGCACAAACGCATAGACATGAACGCACACACAGACACACAGGTGCGCGCGTCCTTGTTAAGTAATTTCCTGTGAATGGAAGCGTTTAAAACCATCAAATGTGATACAGAGGATTGTGTCTCGTTAGCCAACACTGTAAGCAGGCCTGCGATGGAATTGAACACAATGTACACAAATATTGTGTGGGGAGGGGAGAGAGGTACGGGGGGATGCATCCTCTACATTTATCTCCCTATTAAATGTATGGCCCACTGGGCTATTAGGTTTAGGATGGGAAGTGATGAATACATAATGGGAATGGGTTAAGGCACCATAACAAGAGTGAGAAAGTGAGCAAGAGAGCTAGAAAGGAAGAGAGAGAGGGTGAAAGAGAAAGAGGGGAGGGATAAACGGACAAATGTGGGGCACCCAATCCTTATGTGGGCGCGTGCATGGCAAGCCTTTGTTCGTTTTTCTGCCGGGTGAGTTATGGATATGTCTGCCGAGCACCCCCAGTGCTGCCTCTTCATTTTTAAACGGAGCGGTACTTAGCGACACTCTGAGCATCTCGGCCCCCAAAAAGAGGGATCCATCATTAGATACAGAGACAAGTGAATTACCGCGCATTAGCCAGTAACCAAAGCATGCAGGCATAATTGTTAGGCCTCATGCCAGCATGGGCGGGAGCAAGGGCCATAATAGACAGAGGGAAAGAGAGAGTGGAAATAAAAGGTGAATCAGGGCTCTTTATTCTTAACAGATATTAAAACAATGGTGATGTATTAAAAGCAATGAGAAAGTTGAGTGAATGTGTGTGTGTGTGTGTGTGTGTGTGTGTGTGTTTATGTTAACTTCAACCAAACTGGAACAATTACTAAAGAACAATAAATCACTAAAACCAAGCAGCATGCTTCATTTCAGGTGTGTGTGTTCTCAATGTCATTCCTTGTGCACTCGAGTGTCTCAAAATGACAGCATTTTTCTTGTTGAGTATACATTTTATTTACCGACACTGCATACTTAATAATGCTGCCAAAGGACTAATGCTCCATGATTAATTCATAAAAGGCAATTTTCATTTTACCAGCTTATTGAAAATATTGAATAAGAAGTGGCCACCTACACATAATTAGTCATAATCTCACAGCACAGAACTGCTTTGAATGTTTAAACAGTGTTGCCAAACAGAGGAATACGAATGATAATGCTTCAGAGTTAAAAAAACAATGATGTTGCTGAATATTCATGCATGATTCAATTATTCATTGTTGTTTTGTTGGTGTTATCTGGGCCGGATGGCATTGATAGGTACCTCAGCCTTGCTTCTCTTTCATACATGGCATCACTATATACACCAGCATGCTAATGCATACTACGCTAACGAAACATGCTGGCGTGTTGTCTTCATTTCTAGGATCATTGCTAGGTGGTTGCGAGGTGCACACTGCACCGGACCGGGCCGGACATTTCGGCATTGGTTCGGTGTTGACACCTTGAAAACTGTAGGAGGAGATACGTGTAGAAAATCAGGCAGCAAATAAGCCCCCGGACAACAATAATGTGTTTTTCATGGTAAACTTAGCAAGATATGGTTTGCTGCGTTATTATCAGTGTTTTCCTGGTGTCAAGGCCTAACAACGTGTTCTCATCCCACTACTCTGAGGGCTTGTTATGAATTATGATTCTGATTGTTTATACTACTGCTGTGTTGTAAATGTGTTTTTGATGCTTGGGGCCTCTGTAGAATTAAGTGAAACTTCTCAGACTCATATTACTCTTCAACATGTTCCACTTGTAAATACTTTCCCACTATAAGTTATTTGTGTTAAAAAGATAACTAAGAAGAGATTGTATCGTGTCGGATAAGTCAATACAACCACAATCTGCTTTTCTCGACTGGCTGAGGAATGTGGAAAACGACCAACATCACAATTTCAATCCACCTGCATCAGCTTCATGTAGGCTAGTTTATGTCACAAGAAACCACTGGTGCAAGTCTGAAACTACAATCCCTCAAGTCCCAAACAATTTGAATGTCATCTCTCTGTAGACCCCAGGGAGCCATGCAGTTATATCTCCCTGCTCCCTTGTTGTTTCTCAATTTTGTATTCATAATAGATAATAGTTGAGGCATTGATAGTGATAGGTGTTACAGATGAAAAAAAATATGACCCTGCAAAAATGACTTCGTAGAAAATACATTGCATTAAACTAGAAACTCGGTCGGTCGATTACAGAGCAGGATCTAAATATTTGACATGGTCCTAAGACTTAACAATTTGATTTAAACACTGTGTACTGAGATTTTGTTATCAGGTTTGAAGTGTCTAGTATTAATAATATTTAGAACCAATCGTTGGTTTGGTTCAATTGCATTTCAGGGCAGTTTTGATATGCTTGACCCAAAGATTTCACCAATTCAAGAATTACAGATCCATTACCTTTCGTCTAGCAATGTTATCCAAGATGCATTCTTTGTAGTGAGTAAGCAGGGACTTCACAGGCAACACAAAGGAAGACTGTATATATATACTGTATATATACTGTATATAGTAGTTAGTCGCAAAAACCTGACCACTCAACATTTAAGTCTTCTCCACGAAAACAGAGCAGCTGGATTTTCTCCTGAGAATAACACCTTTGTGAAAACAGAATGCTGAAGAATAAAAACATGTTTTATGTTGACTTGGACTCATTTCTGTACAAATATAGAGTAGATGGTTGTGGTGCAGGTAGAGTAGAGTGCAGGTAAGCCAGCGTTGTGAGCAAGCAATATCACATCAATAAATCAAATGTTATCAATCTGCCTTTCTCGTCATCGTCTACCAAGTGTTGACCTTCTTTATCGTCATGGCATTGCATGACTTTAATAAATTATCTCCAAACAAAGCAAAGGCAAGAAGTAACACGTGGAAGAGGCCATTCGGGGACTAAAGCTTTTGCAAATTAACTCTGCAACGTATACTAATAGCTGCAGGGAACGCAAAAGGCAGCTGACAAGGATGTTGACATACAATGTAGCTATGCATGTTAGTTGACTTGTGTTTGTACATTATTGTCAAATCTTATAGTCTGAAGCTATGGATGACCTAAAGGGACATAATTAAAAATAAATTAACTAATGAATAAATGTGTCAAATATTAATAAATTAATGAATAAATGTGTCAAATATGTATATAAATAGTCAAATAACAGAGTTAATGTGAATAAAATTAATATATTTATTTTCCTATTTATCTGTGTATTTATTTAGTTATTGTCCTGTTGAAGTATTTCAGTATCATTATTATGTATTTATAATATAATATAATATAATATATAATATTATATCACTCACACACTCACACTAGTTGCTCAAAATGGTGACATTGTTTAACGCGGGGAAAGCGCCTTTTAACCTCAATGCTTGGTGCAAAATGTATCAAATCCATCTCCTTAGACATGATCAGAATGTTTGGATCCCAGCAGTGTGCGAAATACCCGGTGGCAATCAGGGGGTCCCCCCTACCTAGAGCTCTGGTCTGAGTCACAGACTCAGTACCAGTGGCGGCTCCTGAGCTGGCCACTTGGTGGTGTGAGGGAGTGGATTTATGCAAGCACTCAACACAATTTTGTCACTAAAATAAGACCATAATTTGTCAAATCCTATGTCTTTGCCAGTCTCCGCAGTTTGTGAACTTTCTACTCTGCTCCAAACTCAAGTTACGTTCTTTTGGTGACGTCGAAGTGCCTCAGCACAACGAAGGGACACTGGCGGCGACGTGTGTCTGGATGTGTGGAGGTCAGTCTGGGCAGCGGTTGACGATGGCCGCGTCCGAGAGAGGGTTAAGCTTCTCGGCCACTAACTACACAAAATTTGGATTGCGGACCATTTCCCATTTCCATTTTGAGGCTTTCAGGGGGTCTCAAGTGTCAGCCAAGGTGTTTTCAAACCCTGGATTCCATTGAATTGAATTCCATTGAACACAATTGTGACCAATGAGTTATGTCCAAGCCTTTGTTTTACAAAAGGACTGAACTCCTGGTTAATGGTCTCTGCTATTGTATCGCAGCCAGTAGTAGCAGACAGCTTTCTCATTGTTTAGATACTATTCAAGACAAACAACCTAACAACTAACCTACTGGTAGCTACTATGTGTTATTTAACAAAGCCTGCATAAGCGTCCAATACCAAAACCTTGAAGTAAGTTGTCATCTAGAACATTGGCTGTTCATGGCAAATGTAGCAAGTCGTCGATATATTTCACAATATGCAGTCACTAAATATGTTGAAGTTCATTGTCATGTGCACATTAACAGAACAACAAGCAGCAGTCAGTAATGGATTTAAATTATTTAAATTAAATGCTTGACTTTCAGGCTTCCACAACAATGCAAAACATTGCACATTTGTTTTGTCTTAATATGATTACTTGATTTAGCTGCCATAGTCAATGCTGCCGGCTGTGTGTGTGTGTGTGTGTGTGTGTGTGTGTGTGTGTGTGTGTGTGTGTGTGTGTGTAATTCTCATTCTCGTTAGACTATTTGGGTTTCTTTGCATGTTTTATAAGATAAGATGTACTTTATAAATCCCAGACAGGAAATTAGGGTGTCATAGCAGAAATTACAACAGTAATAACAATTAAATCAGTCATTTACAAGTAAATAAAAATGTGCACATCAGGTTGTCCCTCTGAACACACCAGCCATAAGTGTGTGATGTAGTTGTGAAGGGACACTTACAATTATGCCCGCATTGTGAACTGCCAGGGGCAGGCCCAGGAGGCCCGTGCCAAGGTTTCCCTTCAGCAGGTGGATGAGTGCTTGGCTGAACCTAGAGCAACACAAGAAGACAACATGAATCTAAACTATATCAGGCAATACACTGGACTGACGTTCATATACATTCATCTGGGAAACAAAAAAGAAGGATGTGTGTGTGTGTGTGTGTGTATCTAACACTATACTTTTTCCTGCATCTTCAAATTTGGAAAATGTAATTATTAAATACAGGGGCACCAACGGGGACGGACTGGACAAAAGAAAGTCCCTGTGTCGGAGTCAGACTGGCCGTAGATGTCCACGCGCACAAACATTTTTTCAATATGAATGAATGAATATGAATGAATATGAATTAATTTATCAATTTTCTGCGGAATGGGCAAGGTCAGCGGCCATCCTGGAGCTACCGGCCATTCTGTAATTATCCAGAACTCACAGATGGCCAATGTGCCCTGAGCACCACAACCATTGTGGACAGTGGATGGTGCCCTGATTTTAATTATCCAAAATTATAACAGTAGCCCATATTATTATGATCACCATCACTTTATCTCATGTCTATTTTTTCACGTGAAGAATTGTATCTCCACATTGTATATGAACATTCCTTTGGCTCAGACTTGCTCATTCGCATCCCTCCGCAAACCCCAATCTGGTGAACGTGACAGAGGTCCAGTCAGTAAGCACACTGACCCTGCATACTAGTTGTTACCTTTAAACTAAGGGAGTTTAATCATCTCACAGTAACCTCCCCGAACCCACCACCATCATTCATACCACTTCAATAATGTGCAGCAGTTTTAATAAACACAAAAAATAACCTTTGCACTTTGAAGCAAGTGCTGTTGTTTACCTTCACTGGTCTTTACTACTGGTGTTTACCTCCCCGTGGCCGGATTCGAACCGGTAACTCGAGGATTGTAGTTTTACAATTTACTCTTTAGTCATTTAGCAGATGCCTTTATAGGTTAGGCTGCGGACATGGGGATCAAACCACCCAGTAACGACCAATGGCCCTTTTCCACACACATGTGCTGGCTTGGCTTGACTCGGTTTGACTCGGTGCGTCAGCCCAGCGAGGCTGGGATTTGCATCTCCACTACAACAGGGCTACCTGCTTGAAGGTGTGTCTTTAACTGATGACGCGCTTGTATTGAGTCGATGACATTTAAAAGCAGCGCCCTCTTTAGCGTTGTTTACCATTGCACTGCAACGGTTGTTGGTAGTTATCATTAGGGATTTTCAGGCTGTTATGATTTTGCTTGGAATCTACTGCTTATTTCTTGAAAAACGGAAAACTGAAACTGTCACTGAATGAAACTGTGCTGAATCTGTCCAGTAGACTAGAGTCTGATCACTGAATCTGTCCAGTAGACTAGAGTCTGATCATTGAATCTGTCCAGTAGACTAGAGTCTGATCACTGAATCTGTCCAGTAGACTAGAGTCTGATCACTGAATCTGTCCAGTAGACTAGAGTCTGGTGGCTGAATCTGTCCAGTAGACTAGAGTCTGATTTCTGAATTTTTGACTCGGCGCGGCCAAAAGTGCCAATGTAAAACTATCCTGTACACTATCCTGTGCCCTATAGGTCAAATGTTATAACTGCTGAACTAAAACACATTCCTGTTGGCAAATGGCAATTATCCACTCATACTCACATGCACAATTAAAGAGAACTGCACTAGATCTAAACCTGCACTACAGAACTCTTTCACTGCAGCCATCACTTTTGTTCAGGTATGAGTTGAGAGCATTACAATCTGCACTCCTTGGGCAGAAAATGCAGCTAGATAAGTAGTGGGGTTGCACAAGACAACAATAAAATGTGATACACTTATCTAAGTGATATGCAAGTCACCCGTATTTCAAAACAAAAATTTCAAAAAGCAGCAGAAAACACACCGATTACATGATCAAGCCAGCAATAAACGCAGCACAGAGTCGATATTTAAACATCTCCAAAGAGATTCAGATTAAGTGAGAGTCTGTGCAGGGCTGGTGAAGTAACTTGTTAGTAGTATTACAACATTTTCATATCTCATATATCTCGGTATATGTCGGTCTGACTGGCCCAGGCATAGGCCAATAAGGCAGTAGTACACTGGTGCAATGACCTATATCCACGTATGCATTCATACTGTACACAGGTATTGTGAAAGACAAAGCACACACTCCTCTTTCCATCTTTTCTGTGGTTTAGAAGAAAAAAAAAACGTCTGCACTGTTATGTATGAATAGTGATTCCACGAGAAATAACATGCAGAAACCCCGATGGGAGTGAGGGACATAGCCATGTTTTAGTCCATGTCCCCAAGTGATAAAACCATGCCAGTGTGTGGGCCCTTACGTGAGGCCCCGACCGTTGTCCTGCTCATGCTGTGGAGGGGGGAGCAGTTCGTGGTCCTCGTCTGAGTTCTCCTCCGAGACCTGGCCAGGGTTCTCAATGAGCGGTGTCATCACCTCCATGTCTGCCATGCCGCAGTAAAATGAATGACAACATTTTACACACAAGCACATATTCTCTTGAGTAAACAAAGAGGCTTAACGGTCCATTTCTGGAGATCAATAAAAAAGTGGGCTCCACATTATTGGACTATCCACAATATCCACAATATTCTAAATGTAGAGCTGTGAGAGTTGGGTGAACTGTCACAAAGAGTACAGGACAAATATAAATCTGCTATTGAACTCAAGAATTCAACATTTAAGGTATAATAGACTAAAGCTCTGTGACAACACTATACTAAATGTGACACTATATGAGTCTGAAGCCAAGGAGAGCAGAGAGATAAACATTTGTAAAGAACATAAGTCAACACATTGAACCTGTACTACGTAACCTTTCTACTGCAACTATTTACTCCAAAAGTATCTGAACTAGAAAGTTTCTCAAGAATAAAATGTGTCCATCCACGAGTCAATCCATCAAGGGATTTTTTTCTCTATAAATAGTTCTGGTCCACTTTTCCATGTTAATCTCACACAAAAAGCTTGAACAATGATGATGATTCTGACTCTAATAGGTCACAGTTTACTCTGACTATTGTAAATAGTAAATAGTGTAAATAGCAGTTAACAATTGACAATTGCTATTAGGCCAAACATCAATGTTGACAATCAAAATAATACACTTTTTACAAGCAAGCCTTAACCTAGCTTTAGAAGCTTTTGTTTATACTTAATAATCAATATCAATTATGATCTATTGTCTATTAATTCAAGAGTTTTTTGTATCAGTGTTGTGTGTACACAACACAACACAACACAACACTGGATACTATATGTATCAGTGTGTGGACTAGACTCTTAAAGAAACTATAGATGGCAATGATGCAGTCCAGGTAGGCAATGGTCAATACATACAACCCACACAACACACATATAAGCTACCACCAATACACACATGCATGATCTACTGCATAATTGAGTACTTCTTATACATGTATTACTCTATTATCTAAACAAAAAGGTGGTTCTTCTAGCTACAGATACAGTAGCTGTAAAAGTTGTGCGTGTTTACCTAGTTGCTGCGTTATCCCCATCCTGCGCCAACCATCTGTCAGACAACCGACCGGCAGCTCAGCGTTGAGACACTCCAGCCAATGGGCTCGTCGAACCACCTCGGGGTTGGAGAATATATATAACAGTTATTTGATTATTATTATTATTATTAATTATTAATTATTAATCAAGAGTTAAACGTTCAACGTGTTATTTATATAGCAAGACAACGATGGAAACTTATTGTAAGGGGTGGTATTAAATCCTAGTCCTAGCTAGACAGCTCTAAACCCTCTTAAAATGACACGTTTTAAAAATGACTCATACACATTGCACAGCTGACACGTGTTCATTCAAATATCCGTATTACATGGTGCCGGTGATGAATGAAAACTGAATCATGAAGTCAAGTGCCATACCTAACTGTTTTCATTCGGTTTGGGAAATATAGTCCTCGACAGATTGCTCTCCAAAGGTCCAGTTCAGTAGAGGGTGGTCACTGCGGTCTATTTTTGTAGGACTACGTTGGAAATATAATTTCATTCATTTGTTTGTCATTTTTCGTGGTCGTCCTGTAGTACGATGTTTACATACGCAGATTACACAGCAGGATAAAGCTCTTCCTGGTTCAACGGAGAGCGTGCGACACGTCACGGGGTGGAGGGAGGGGCTTCCAATCACGGTGAATGAAATCATAGCTGCATCTCTATAATTTCAATTTACAAAACCATTCTTAAATAGGCTTGTAACTTATCGAAAAATACAAATAAGTAGATGCCGGATTGAAGCACACTAATCGAAAATCCTATTCAGTTTTGTTTCAATAGTTAAACTGAATTGGTTAGAAAAAGTGCTAAAATAAAATGCTGTCCTTCCTGCCCTTGATGAATAAATGGAAGCACCGTCTCTTCTTTTGAAATAATCCAAGAACTATTGTGTTTCTGTTTCCTAATTCCTTTGTTGCTTGGGGTGGTCCTCACTTTACATGTTAAATAGTATATCACTTCACTGCTGGTAGACCAAGTTGAGCTGATACTGAGCTTATACTGTGGTAACTCCATCTGGGCCCCAAGGCCTTGCCTGAGGAAGTAAGGCTAGCAAACTCTGAAACATCTTTTGAAACTCAAAAACTAAAACTTTTCAGTCCTCAGAGGGACAAATTCTGTCTCATATAGACTTAATTTAATTGATCGTCTTTTTATCTTTCTGTCTGTTCCTCCGGGTCATATTTGATCCTTTTATCCTTTTATTTTACTATTTATTATATTCACAAACTTGAAGTAGCTTTTCCTATGTTTGTGAAATCACAAACTATTATAACTATTATTAATAATGTGTTAGGCCCTACATATTATCGCTAATACTCAATTATAAATATTTGTATTATGTTTTTATTTACACTTTACAATATGTATAATATTCAAGCACACCACTTATTCTGAGCTTATGCACACATCCCCATAACTGATGTATAAACTGTCTATAAACTCCTGTGTGAGTCAGTCACGGCTATCCTAGTTGCAACATGGCCTTCACTACAACACTAACCGTACCTCTCCAGCTCCCGTGCCCTCACTGGGCTCCTCTAGTCGGTCACATGAGTCACAGCCCCCTGTAATTATCATGGCACCTAAGGGAGAGTTTGGAGCTCACCATTTAAGAAACCATAAGCAGCCAAGCGTGAAGGGAGCCCGGACCTATACACACCACTATGTAAATTAATGCTCTGGCATTTTTGCACACGTTTTACTTACATGTTTTATGTGGTCATAAGTTGCTAACAAATTATGTATGTTTGATCAACTGCAAACTAATATCTGTCCTATATTTTATTAGATAATTGAGTCTGTGTTAACCATTTATTTACCCATTTAAATTGTATGTTAAGTTGTATGTTTTCTTTTCTACTCCTATACTATCTACATATAGTATAGGAGTGTAGCGTAGCATAGCATATAGTATAGAGTAGTATAGTATAGTATAGTATAGTATAGTGTGTAGTGAAGTGTAGTGTTGTATAGTACAGTATAGTGTACGGTATAGTGTATGGTATAGTATAGTATTAAATATTATAGATGAATATATCTTATCATTCCTCCAGGGGTGTGCAAGGCCACATTAGGGGTATGTGTAAGTAATGTTAATGAAGTGTTAATTAGAAGATTACGCTTTGCTCACACTACATATTTGGCCATCAGATTTCCCTTTTCTAGCTGACAAAATAGATACTGTCTGTATTTATTTTTTCTATACTGATTAACTGACATAAATAAATGTAGCAAATTGATGGATATATTATAAGCTACACCTGTAGTTACCTATAAAACGTGCCATGTCATAGCTTACCATTGGTGAAAAGGAACGCTGGTATGGGAAGTGCGTAGTTTGGAGCTGTGTGCTGCGTATATTGGATAACTTTCATTTGTATGGTTCCTCGCTACTGACATCAACGAGAAAAAGTTGATACTGTTAGACAATATTTCATCCCAAGAGCAAGGCAAATTGAAAATAAATATGGTATTAGTAGGAGTCCCAGCCAAGTCCAACCAACATCACCGTTGTTTCCAGAATCAACTTGTGTGATGATAATGAAACAGTGTGTCGAAAATTTGTTGAAGAGATCCTCGGCAGAATAACTTTAACTTTATAACTTTAATAAAAGACTATTAAAATGAATCGAAGTCGAACACGGTGGATGAAAGTTGAAGAAAATAGGTTTATTGTGCAATACAACAACCGAGTAAGTTCATGAAGCTACTGCCTGTCTCCTCCGGAGTACAGGCTTATGTACAGTTTTTTTTACCATGGTTGGGAATGTTGGGAATACGTTTTCTTCCCATGCCACTCTGTCTGTGCTGGCGTCTCATTTTTAGGTAAGACACCTGTGGCCTTGTAACCGCATTCTGTGCTGGCGTCTTTGTTTTTAAGTAATACGTCTGGTCAGGGGGCCTTCTTCTCAAAGCCACTTTCCTGTGAGAAAATTATTGAAAGTGGCCTATTCCTTGATATAACTTGTTTTTCAGTATTTTTAAGATCAAATAATGCATTTTTATATGATTATATACTTGAATACATGTATAAGGTTTAATATGTAGTTATGTGCTTGAATTACATTTATCAGGAATAGTATCTGGTTATATACTTGACTATATCTATCAGGGTTACATACTTGGATACCTTTGTCTGGATTAATATCCAACAAGTGCTCATCAGATTACAATTTTAATTAAAGGCGATTTAAAATAAATAAATTCCATTTGCTCAGATGTCTGGTGCATGTCTATACAATGCTCTGACACACTGCAAAATGATTGACACTTTTCGACTCTTTTCGACCTCCTCAACCATTTGAGGTCAATGTTTAATTGTTCATCAATCAGCGTATTCACTTCTCATCTAAACTCACATCTCATCTTACTATATACACACACACACACTATGTGTGTGTGTGTGTGTGTGTGTGTGTGTGTGTACATTTATGGGATGATGTTTTGGATTATTGCGTATGCAAAAGTTGCCGATGTACATTTTGTTATTATGTCAAGGTAAACAAGCTGGATATACTTCGTAGCACAGTGAGCAAGCCCAGACACCCTTTGAAGTTTGAAACCCACGCAGAAAAGAGCAATGTGGGACTGTGCAAAGCTGTGAACAAAGTGAGTTCTGTTGGGTGCACTCAGATGGGTTCAGCCAGGACAGCAGAAACTAGTTAATTTCAACTTCAAAGTAAAACATTGGATGAGGAATTTGAGGTGTGTGGAATATGTTAAAAGATAGTTTGGACTTCAGGAGTGTTATTCAGTCAAGAAATTATACGGAGAGAAAGCACTAATTGTATTATTTTAATGTGTTGATACAAATTTCAAAAACCCACTTCGCCACAGCTGGAAATTCAAAGTCAAAAAGTCAAAGTCAAAGTGTTTTATTAATTCTCCTTTTATCATAATTTTCTCGCATATAGAGTGGAAAAAGGGTATTAGGTAATAAAAGGCAAGTGATGGATGCTGAAACAAGCTTTTACGCTCTGATTTTAAGCTCTGATATCAACTGACATTTGTCAGTTGATATCAGAGCTAAATGTTGTTCTTCAAACACGTGTCGAGAGTGAATGAAGAATTGTCAGTTGCAACAAGAGACCTACGAGGTCAGCCCACAAAGTCAACAATGGTGGAGTGAACATGAAATATTATTATGGTTCATCATTCATTCATCATAGCATGCACATATTAATGTGGATGAAGCAACAACAACAAAAAACAGGCTGACGAGCAATTACATCATTCATTCTTGTATGCTGTGTGCTGTATGGTAATTAAACATTACGTTAAATGATATCCTTGACTGGCTTCTGCTTCTATTGGAAAACGTTGACATGTTCTTACATGCTTTCTTGCAGACCAATAGCGCCGGGCCTATCGCATACATTGCAAACAACAAATCATGCAATGATGTGATTTGAAAACAATAGCCGACGTAGACATTCCCAATAACATCTCATTGTGCGGTTCTGTCGAGCAATATTCCATCCATGCAGAATGCTCTATGGATCAGGATGCCATATTACCATTTCAACGTTGTCGCTGTAAAACTTACTTCATACTAAATTACACTCCTCATAATGGCATTGTTATTCCATAAACACTTTCACAACCTCTCATGAGTCATAGTTTATGCAAGCTGTTTATTGCGATATATTGGCTGAATGCTGAGTGCATTGGCTGAGTGCTGAATGTGTAGGGGACTTATTTCCCTCTTATGTGGGGAAAACAAATCATATTCAAAACTGCATTCTGGGAAACTCGGTCTGTATTAGGCCTATTATTATTATTTTTTATTTATTTTTATATAATAATAACAAGGTGTCCCTAAAAAAAAAGCAATCAAACCCATCTGCACACAACACAATACCTCCCTGTCACATACTGTTTAGCATAAACACCTGCGAAAATGCATGAAAACTAAGCAGGTGGCAGACCAAGAGTAATGTCTAGCGACCACTGAATTGGAGATGTCTGGGTTCTAATAGGTCTCTCGATGATACAATCCCTCACTACCTGCAGGGCTGCAACCATTAGTTGATTAATCAATTAGTCGATCGACAAAGAAATTTATCAAATCTAATTTTGATAATCGATTCATTGTTAAAGTCATTTATCAAGTACAAATACCAAATAAAAAAAACTGAAATTCAAATATATGGTCCATGGATCATTATAAAATGAATAATTTAGTTTTCCTTGGCTGCTTGTCAGACAAAGCCAGAACATTTAAAGTTCAAGTTCCACTTTATTGTCCCCGGAGGGCAAATCGGTTTGAGACATCACTTTGGACTCTGGTAACATTTTATAGACTAAATTATGAATCAATTAATCAGAAAAAAATATTGGCAGATTTATCGAGGAAAATAATTGTTCATTGCCACTCTATTACCTACCCTACCTATCACAATGTCACTACATATGTAGGAGTATTATTGCAATGGTAATATTTCAAGTAGGCCTAGGCCTATTTGTCCTTTGATTAGTGGTAACATATAGGCCTAGGCCTATAGTATCAATACCCGGAGTCACCCGGAGTCACAATGGAGTTGATCCAAATCAACTCCATTGTGATCTGTTTTATGCTATTTGTCATACTTTGTTGTTTGTTATGAATTATGTTTAGCAACTATCCATTACTCGTGTTAAATACAGTTGAACTGACAGAGAAAGGCAAGAGAACATTTTAATTTAAAACACTTTACTTGTAGGAGTCTTCTTATAGGCTGCTACGGATTTCGCGCATTACATTTGCAACCAAAAAAAATTGTTGCAAATGTACTTGTTGGGGGAATGTGGTAATGACTGTCCTCTGGCGCCCTCTGTTGGTCAACTGTCAGAATGTTTGCACCCGTTTTTAACTGAACTCAATTGGACAGATTATACAATCGTACTGTGGCATGTACACATACTTCCTAATGAGGCAGTATGTATACAAACCGGCTATTACAATATTCTGGGTTGTCAGTAGCATTATAAGTAGTGGTTCGTTGTCTGCAGGATATGCAGAACACAAAATGTGCTGAGTTTTTAATCACTTTTAATTCGTCAGCCTTCTGTCATGTTTATTTTTTCTAATGCCGACTGGAAAGTCTGGTAGTGGATGAGGTGTCATATTCCCCCCCGCCCTCCACACACACACACACACACACACACACACACACACACACACACACACACGCGCACACACCCACATACACACACACACACATACACACAGACCTCACACACACGCACACGCACACACACACACACACACACACACACACACACACACACACACACACACACACACACACACACACACACACACACACAAACTGTATTAAACACATTCAGCTACCTGCAAAAGCTCGGCCAAACCTGCCCGTT
>OOFB01019453.1:0-12081 GCA_900323305.1 Trachyrincus murrayi
TGTGTGTGTTGTGTGTGTGTGTGTGTGTGTGTGTGTGTGTGTGTGTGTGTGTGTGTGTGTGTGTGTGTGTGCCTGTACATGTGTGAGGGACAGAGAGTGAGTGTGGTTGTGTCCAGGTATTTATTTATTTTATTTTTTGGCTTGCACAACTATGGGCTCCTGTGAGCGTGTTATTGTGCAATTTCTGCATTAATGTCTGTGTGCAATATTTGATAGGCTAGTAAACCAATACATCCGCCTCACACACACACAATTATCCTGTTGTGTAGCCAAATTTCTCTCTCTCTCTCCCTCTCTCTCTCTCTCTCTCTCTCTCTCTCTGTCTCCTTCTCCCGTAGTTGGGACATCCATGGGGATAAGTATGGAGCTGTGTGTGTTACCATCTTGTGGTTCTATTGCAGGTGTGGATGTCCCAACCTCCTAACCCTGTCCTAACCTTGTCCTAACCCTGTCCTATACCTGTCCTAACCCTGTCCTATCCCTGTGGATATCCTGTGTAATTAACCCATAGATACCAAACACTTAGAAAACATGAGGGTATACTTAAAAAGAACAATGACATGAGATTATTATTATATTTAAAAAATACATATATTAATAAATACTAAATAAAGGTTTTCACAGTATTCAAAAAAATAGTGTTCTTTTTTTCTAACGTTTAAGGCGGATTGTGTGTCTTGATTGTACAGCAGCAATCCATATTGCAATCCTATGGATTTATCAGCAAACTAATGCCGTGCGGTCATATAATCAACATCCTATCATACAATAGAAATCCATCTCACAATGCAATATATAAATGCATATAAGCGTTAAGGTGCACTTTATTCAGGATATTGTAGTGCCGAAAGACGGGAGTCAGAGGCGGAGTGTCGAAAGCCAATGCGAGGCGTTTATTAGACATTCAGTTCACGTGCAGCAACCGGAACAGACTGAATGACCTTACCAGGTACCACACTCTAAACAGTCCGTGTGGAACCATTCTCCCAACCCATAGTTCCGTGGGTGAATTATGTTACTCCACCACAATATATATATATATATATAGATATATATATATATATATATATATAGATAGATAGATAGATAGATATATATATATATATATATATATATATATATATATATATATATATATATAGATAGATAGATAGATAGATAGATAGATATATATGTATCTATCTATCTATCTATCTATCTATATATATATAGATAGATAGATAGATAGATAGATAGATAGATAGATATATATATATATATAGATAGATATATATAATATCGGGCATATTGGATTGCATTTATGCACAATACATGTACATGATGCTATAGGCTGAGGCGAACCACTTGTGATTATGAGAGATTATCCCAGAGATTTGTCACATGCCTGGACCACTATTGGAGAAGGAATGTGGGGGTATTTGGGGTAGGCTGATTTAGAGGCCTTTGATGCCATCATTTAACCAACTTAGTACATCTTACCATGGCATACGCAAGGTTGTATAACTGCAATGCTCTATATACAAACGATTATTCTTAAAAAGTATACATGTGAAAGTGAAACTAAAGTGCGCAGTTTCTGCACCTTTAAGAGCGAACACTAGCGGAGGGGGGAGCGTAATTCAAACATGTAGCTCCTCCCCTAAGTTGTTGACAAGGCGGAAATAACAACAAAACGGCTAAGCAGGCGTCCATGGTAAACGTCTAAAGGGTAAGGCCAAAAGAAACACAGCAACAAATGGGTGCTTCTTTAGACATTCCTGCGACTTGTCCTCTATGTAACGAGTTGCTTCTGGACCCGGTCATTTTGAAATGCAAGCACCGTTTTTGCCATCGCTGTATTGGGGATTTGTGGAGCATTTCGCCGTCTGGACCGTACCACTGTCCTGAATGGAGATGTACGACTGTTTACAAGACGCTGCCCTTTGGTACAAGAGCCTACAAGAGGGCGACAGAGCCTCCTTCGTCATCAAGTCAAGGCGCCACCCCAGGTAGATAGTGGAAGGGTCAATAATGTAATACTACTATATAGTTGCCTAGTAATAACAGTGCAAGTGCATAGAAACTCCGGTTCAGGGTGAGTTACTGTGAACCGCAGTCAAATTCCTTACATGTGTAAAAGTATGTTTGGCCAATAAAACCTGATTCTGATTGTAACAAACAGTCAGTAATTATCGTTCAAATATAAAGACCCATTTGTTGTGTTTCCAAACTTTCCATAGACCTGCTATCGTGCCATGTCGTTCTTAGTGATACGTCTTGAGTAAAGCCTTCAGAGTTACAATCTGTGTCTTTATTCCTGCAATATAACAACATGAGAACAGTATCAATAGTATGGACAGGTTTCTTTTCATCTGCGATGTTTTGCGTTCTATTAGGAACGTCAAGCAACCGTGATGATGTCAACTCTAAGAGGTCAAATCCTTCTTTCACCAACCGCTTTCTTGGGAAGCGCAAGGCCAGCGCTCCTGTGGACCAACAGCCCGACTCAAAACGACCGGCTGTGGTGCCTCCGCATGCCACCGTGCCGTCCAATGAGCCGTCAGAGACTCCCACGACCACCCCCTCGCCTGTCACACCTTCGCCCCACGAAGTCGAATCGCCACCGTCCTCCGATGACGATCGTAAGTCGTCAACCAACGGTGACGAGTCGGTAGAAGAGGCCGAAGAGGTATCCATCTGGCAGAATAAGCCCCCACCAGAACCAGAAGTGCTGATATTGGACGACTCCAGTAGGTCCAGCAGTGACGTGGACACCTTCCACACAGCTCCGGCAGCGACCTCCACCGCTGACCTCAAAGGGGGAACCAGGCTCTCACGGGGGAAACCTCCCTCGCCTGCTGCCTCCAATCCCTTGACCTCCGGAACAGACAAGCCTTCCCCTTGCCGTGTCAGCTGGCCGCCGCCTTTGTTCGCCAAACGACCCCTACTAACCCCCAGCACGAGGCTCTCCCCTGGCCCATCATCACCCATCACTCCCCCCAGGGTGCCGCCGACCAGCCATCCACCCGTACCCTGCCACTACTGCGCCAGCCCCGGGCAGCAGTTGGCCGTGAAAACCTGCCTGGTGTGCGGAGCCTCTATGTGCACCGAGCACCTGCGTCCCCACCTGGACTCCCCGGTGTTCCGGAACCACACGCTGGTGGCGCCCATCGACGACCTGTCTGCCTGGCGCTGCCCCGAGCACCAGGAGCTGAGCCGCATCTACTGCAGGCAGTGCGCGCTGTGCGTGTGCACCGTGTGCACGGTCATCGGCTCCCACCGAGACCACGCCTGCATCAGCATCCGCGAGGCCGAGCGAGAGCTCAGGGTGAGGAGGAGCTGCGGTTAACATGGCCTAATCCTGTTTTTGGGCCTTTTTTATGGTTTTTCATGGTATTAGGTGATGCATACAATGCAATGAAGCATGCTGGTACATACAAGTCTGAGTGTATTTTTTGGTTTTTAATATTTCCAAATGGTATATTCATATACCACTATTTCATTTTTATGATTACTGTTGCAAAATGTTATTCTCTCATGTATTTGCTAATAATATAGGCAATATTATAATAATATTAATATTAATAATAAAAAAAATTTAAGATATAGCTGTCTACATTGCCTAGTGTGCAATAATGCTTTGTCCTCAAGGATGAATAGATTTGGCCACACCGCGTCTTTAAGAAGTTGCGTATGTTCTCGTCACCAGGGGAACCTGAAGGAGGAGATCAAACAGCTGCAAGTGTCTGAACACGCACTGATGGACCGACTGGAAGAACTCAAGCAGAAGAAAATGGAATTCCAGGTGAGCACAATGTTTATTATTTACACAGTGTGGTCAATAGTCCGTGAGGGGCAGAGCTTCAGTGCCAATAGCTGCCAATAGTGTGATTATGTAAATAGGCACCCCCTTCCAGAAAATAGTTCCAACGTCCCTGCATGGCAGTAGTGGTGCTGTGAAATGCCATAGACATTTTGCACAGCGAACAAACGCCTGTTTTGTTGTCTGCTAATTTAAAATATTCCCATACTTGTGAAACTTTCGGTCTGGGAAAACCTTTACACTTAACCTCTTTGGTAGCAGACTCTGCTGCAGCCGCAATGTGTAAGTGTTGTAGGTGTTGACAGGAGCCGACCATGACGGGAGCCAAAAGCCATGAACGCAGCTATTACGTAGTGATGTTGAAGTAACACAAATTTAAATTAAAGAATTGCGTCACATTTTCAGCTCGCGGCAGCCCTATTGTAAACTAGATACTCTACAGCAAGTTGTTACAACTCAATTATTATATAATGTTATGTTATTATATAATTATTAAATTAGTTAACTCCACATTACATGACCACAATAAATTTTGACTGAGTTTCTTCACCAAGGTCCACACACTGCCCCTCTGTTATGCACACGCACACACACACACACACACACACACACATAGATATACATATAGCGACTACACATATTTATATATTTTTTCACATATCCCTTATTTATATCTTATATCTACTCCTATTGCAAATAGTGTTGCTTCTTTTTACTGTAAATATTGTTACAGTTGTTGTTTTTGCACAATCCCGTAAGCATTGCCGCTTTCATTTCACTGTACGTGTATGTGATGAATAAAGTTCTTGAATCTTGAATAACACTCAAAAACATTCACAAATACAGTATTATATATATATTTTCTAATCCGAAAGTGCAGTCACTGAATGTTCTCACTTGTTTTTCCCTAGGGCCTTGGTCACTTGGTATGTGACCATGTTAACGCTAACCTAGTCTCACAAATCACACTTTAGATTACTAATCTAAAGTCTGATGGCAGACAAGCTCAAATCTGGGTGAACGGGGCGTTTCCCTTTCTTTCGCTTCATATTTGTTTCGACCAATCATGTTGCTGGATCGTGGATCTGTAAGCATGTAATTGGCTATTAATAGCAAACACAAACTCGGCCAGCACTAGTAAACAGTAAAAAAGTGTCTGTAAAGGTTTCAAATCAACACCGTGTAGACTGACCACTGTAGAAATACACTTATTAAAAACCCTTCTGAGAGCTTCGTGTACTTGCGCGAACCAGTTTCTCTTCGGTAGAATATCTCCATAACGAAACAGGAAACAAGGCGTAACTCCGCCCCCTCAGTTTTTGGTTTCCGGCCCAGGCTCTGTGCCGTCTCCTCCCAGAAGTTCTGCTATAACATAGTAGGACTGCTGGATCCCATGTTAATGCTAACCTGGCAGGAAACAAGCTAGAACAAGTTGCCTGACTGACTGTTCCCCTCCCTGTCCCTAGGGGGTGCTGGAGGATGCACGCGCTGCGGTGCAACAGCAGTACGAGGCCATGAGGGAGGCCCTGGAGCAGGAGGAGCGGTCGGCCCTGCAGTGTGTGGTCCAGGAGGAGACCAGGGCCATCGGGGGCCTGGAGGACCACCTCAGCAGGCTCCAAGGCTCCCTGACGTGCGTCCAGCAGGGCCTGCACACCCTGGAGGGCCTGGCCGACGCCAAGGGAGAGCAACGGGTCCAGGAGCAGGCCTTCATCATGGTGAGACATACCCCTTAATGCCGCTTTAGCGGGTACAGATCGTGCACACCCGGGTTCAGAACACGGGTTCGGAGCATGGTCCCGATTTGCATTTGCATTACTTTGGGCAAGTGCGGTAGAAGGCGTTGCTTTTCACTATGTTTGAGCCAGTTTAAGCCAATCAGGTGCCCCGCCGTTACTACAGCTCGGAAGAGGCGGGAGAGTTCACCTATCGGCCCTGCTAGCGAGCAGGACCAGAGTGTCACTCGTGTGCCCTCATGTTGACCCCAGATATGAGTTTGTATGGAAAGCCAGTGGATACGGGTGGGCGCTGGTCTGCCAACTCTAAACAGGTGTCAGCCCAATCTTGGGCAAAATATGAAAAGCACAAAGATTTTCCTCATTTGTAAAAATGTAGAACAGTCTCAATAATACACGTATATTGTAATACTGCATCTGTGTATCCACATATATTTGGGGAGGTTATTTTGTTCAGCAAGTAATTTATTTCTTCCTTCCTCAAAGACATCATTGAAATGTTCTTTAATGGGGTTTTTTCTCTATTACAGGAGTACAGCAAGATCACCCAAATGTAAGCTGATTTAGTAATATATCTTCTGATGTTACATTTAGTACATTTAGTCTATTTGCCATGTTCTGTGGTTCTTAGATCTGTTAAATACAGTTGAATTAAATGTAGAATTATAAGTTATTAGCTATAACCCTGTATTTGAAATGCCTAGATTCATTAATAACTATAGTGATTCTAATAATATGTGTCCTTTATTCTTTCATTTTTTTCATGTACTGTCAATTCATTTAATCAGACAAAAATGAATACAAACTTATACTTAAACTATTCATTGAAATGAAAGATTCAATTATGATTGTTTGAGTTTATTTCTGCCTGATTTATGAAGCAGGAATAATCAGAACACGGCTCACTCAACAGAAAGCGTGTTCCTGCATATTTCCACAAGAATCGACTCCTCCGTGTCACCTAGCACCTGCAGCATACACAATTCGCATCTCCTCGCCTCATTTCAACTTTGACCCTGTCTCTGTTGCCCTCCGTGTCAGGTTCAGTGATGTGGGACCTTGTGTTGTGGACCTGGACTCCCCGGAGGAGGTGGACCGCGCCCGGCTGAAGTGCCTGCGGAGGTGGACAGAGAAGAGGCTGAACACCCTGGTTATCTCGCTGCCCGAGAGAGACCCCTACAGACTGCTGTGTGAGACACAGTTACACTGTTACACTGGGTTGTTTGAGACATGGGTCGATTATAAATAATTTTGCACAGCTTCAATAGTTTCTCCATAGTTTGTCAGATCTATTCCTTCTTCCCTCTCTCTCTCCGTTCTTGGTCTAATTGAAGTCTTTATTTGTGCAGATGGGACCATTCCCTCCCTGGACGTGGACACGGCCCACCCCAAGCTGCTGCTGTCTGACAACAACAGACAGGTGGCCTATGGTGAAGTCCAGCAGGCCTACCCAGAGCAGGGGGCTCGATTTAGCTCCTTTCCCCAAGTCCTGGCTTCAAAAGCCATGGACCAGGGCCGCTGGTACTGGGAGGTGGAGGTGTATTCGGAAGACGCCGGCCACTGGAAGGTGGGGTTATGTGAGGCCCAGATCGGGAGGAAAGGCCAGAGGGGCAGCTGTCGTCTTGGCTTCAATCCCTACTCCTGGTGCCTGGGAGCCGAGCGGGGCAAGGTGGAGGCCATGCACGACAAAGCATCTGTTTCGGTGGCCACGGAGCGGCTGCAGAGAATAGGAGTGTTCCTGGACTGTGATGAGGGTGTGCTGTCGTTCTACAGCGTGACACCAGGGGGCGCCCTAGCCTTACTGCACACTTACAGGCAAAGGTTTGCTGAGCCGCTCTACCCAGCCTTTTCTGTCTGTAAAGCACAGCTAACCATCTGTGATCTGTTCAAAATGTCAACCCCAGAGTGAGTGGGGAAAGGCAACCCTGTGGCTCTTTTAGAAAATATGTATCGATTACAATTGAGCTCGAATGAAATTTTGTTCAAGCATATAAATAATGTGTCAAATGCTAGCTGTCTTAGTCATTTTCCTTTAATCAGGATTATACATTCCAAAAAATAAGTTTTTTATTCTGATTTGTCTTCCAGGTAAATAGCCTACATATAATAGCAAGCTTTTGAAAGCTTGGTGCAAATCAATATATATTTGTTTTAAACATTCAATCATTGACCTAAAATGTGTTTTTATTGTGTTTTATTGACATTTTATATGATCTTTCTGAAACGAATAAACCCAATGTGACAAAAAAAATGCAGATGTAAGCAAGAGGTCAGTTGAATAAACGGCCGCTGTGCTCTTCCACGTGACCAGAGACAGGTATTGTGTCTAACTCTACACCCTTACTGCCCCAGACTGACGACAAACACCGCAGTCAGCGAGAACTCGCAGAGCGATGCAAACTACTAGTGTTTCTAAACTTCACCCTCCCGCACGAGAAATCATTCATTCGGAGCGGTGGCCCTGTGTCGTTGACGTCACTTAGTGGGTTCAGACTGATGTTTATGTAGATTCCTTACGGGCGATTAGGGCAGTAGAAGGACTGCTATCAGTCTAGCTGTTCAGAAAACACTGCAGTGGCTGAGGTTGAGCACCAGTGCTTATCAACACATTGAATCTCCTTTTTGGTGTATTTTTTTCCACAAGTAGACGAGAAACACTCGATGTATTTCCTGAACCTTCTTCTGCGATGGCTTACTCCATCTCATCTATGCATCAACCCCTGTGAAAGACCAAGCTCTATGTTTGTACCGTGTAAACCGGGATCTATCGCAATAATTTCAAGCATGTAGGCAAGTGTGCAACTCTGCCAAAATCATGTGTCTCTGCCCCCGTGGCCTGGAATGCATTCCTCACTCTCTTCACTAGCTACAACAAGGAGCACAGATGCCTGACAATTCTTAGATTATTACATAGGAGGAAAGGCGACTTTCCCCTTTTCCTCTGTTGAGCTTGAAGGGTCTAGTAAGTAGGCTAATTACATCCTCATCTTCTTTTCCTGCTGGTCACAGAACTGTCGTAGTAATACCTCTCACAAAGTTCCTCTACACTTAGTTGTATTAGGTCGCTATGAAGAGAAAGGAGTCGGAGCACCTGTTACAAATCCCAGCATATTCAGCTGTCACATGAAGAAATGCATCGAATTCTCTTTGAAACCTAGAGACGTCTTAAACTCAGGCAATGCCAATGGTTAGTTGGCATTGGTGTTTCTGCAAATCTTACTAATACTACCTTTTCTATATCGGTATATTTATTGCCGTTCAGTGTCACCCCTCACAAAGGTATGTTGTCAGTATACAACACACCCATAGGTGTTGTTGAGCACACCTTTATGTGTGACTCTACCAAGATGCATGGTGTGATGACCAGGTCATTCATTTATTACCTGCTAATTGGGAAGGGATTGTATTGCCCACATCCTCATCATTTATTTATATTATATTAAGTTGGTCTGAATAGCAATCGCCCATTTGACTATTTCTCTCTGCCTGAATTCTCAGACTTCCCATACAGCACTCTCCGGTCTCCTCTGCTGGCATGCCCGCGGTGGGTGAACCATTGCAACTCAGCTGAAACACACCGTGTGTCGCATTGCTCACCCCCAAATCCCCAGAAGTAAGACTTGATGGTCATATTATTATTTCGCTATCTTTGGATATTTCTTTTTCCTCCCTTTACCCCTGCCCTGTCCCTGGCTTTATTAGTGTCACCACCATGATGGCCTATTCAACATAGACGCCTCCTTATCTTTCAGGAGCAAGACCTCTTCTACTGTCAGCCAGTCTGAAATAGAACATGCTACCTTGATTTATCTCATCCTTTCAGTTTCTGTGTCAAGATATTCTGATGCGTCTATACTTACGTGACTATATATATATGTATATATATACTGTGTGTATATATATATATATAGAGAGAGAGAGAGGGACAGACAGACACTTGGTAGATGCAGGGACTTCCTTCCTGTTCCTTTCCTTCTCTTATGTCACAGTATTGATTCCTTTTCATCTCACCCTATTGATCCCTCAAAGGTTATAGTCCTTGTCATGCCATGTCCTATAGGGTGTCTATAACCAGGGTGTCTATAAGAAAATACTTGTTTAGCCTCTGTGTCTACCAATCTCTTCTATTTGTATTCCATCCCTCTTGTACTCTTTGTCTTGCTCTGTTGTCAGTCTTTAAATGATATGCAGATAGATAACCCCCTCCCAAAAAAAAAATACCTCACCAGATGAACCAAGATGAACGCACGTCATCTCAACAAAGTAAAAGCCCAAACTTTGTCTCCTGGGTTGTCTTCACTTAATTTTATTTTGTACTTCCATTGTACTTTTCAGTGTTTCTGTTAGTGGTGCTGTGATGAAAAATTGCCACACTTACAGCAGGGGTATACTCGTGGAAAAGCAAACACATAGGTCTCAGCTGACACGCTATTGTTAAGCCGTAAACTTGGTTGCCAAGGACACGGCTTAATCACGTTCACGGGTGTTCCGTGTCACTTCTGCTGTGTGGGGACGGGATGTGTGAATTGAGCTTGAGACTTGGGAGTTGATTAGGCTTGTGTGTCAAAACTCAACTTTCTGGTTGTCCTTCTCTCTTCTCTCATTCACGCAACAATACAGTACAGTACAATACAATACAAACATACAGAATGACAGCCACACACAAAAACATTAGACACAGTAGATACACACACACACACAGCCTACAGAACACACTTGGGTCACTATCTGTGAGAATATGATATGAGGAAACAAAAAAACACTTTGTGGCTGTAAAGAAGTGATGATTTTTAGGCTATTATTAAAAAGTGCCTGTAATGTAGGCCTATATAATTTTATTATTCACCGGAACTGTGTTGAAGGTAGAGTTAAGAGTCGAGTCTAGACAGACCTTGTGAACGTGAACATGCGCCCAAGGACATGCTGGAGAGATGGCATCCACCAGGTGGCTGCTGGGAGCCCTGGCGTCCATTAGCCAGAGCTTATGGAGGCTTATGTAGAACCGACACCACTTTCACTGCTGCCTCTGCTGTAAACGCCTGTCCTGATTAAGCACAGCGGTTGGGATGGGATTAGTGGGTGTACGGATGGATCAATATGGAATAATAGCAATTACTTCGCAATTTAGCAATAAGACAGAGCACATTTTAAAATGTTTTCTTTTTAATTTCTTGGCCAAGCAGCATGACGTGATGGCAGATAAACGAATAAACGGACAAAACTGAATAGTGATGATTCTGCAGTTCAAGGCTTTGTTTGGCCTGAAAGTTTGGCCACCAAACAGCTATGTTGTAAATCATTATTTAGTCTTTTTAGATTTCGTGTTGCAGCAAGCTTAAAGAATGGTATTCAAACAATGGCAGACAGTGGTTAGGGTGCTCGACTCCCAACCGAACGGTACTGGGTCCGATACCCACTGTCCTCAACCTACCTGTAGGCCTCCTTGAGGAAGATGCCCAACCTCTACCTCTGATATCTTCCATGATACTTATCGCTTTAGATCATTTAAAATAAAGTGAATATTTTCAATGAAATACAAATCCACTTGTATGACCAGCAGATACAGCACCACTGTCCCAAATTCCATGCCTGGGATGCGTAAAGTACATCTCATCTTATGTTGCTTCTTCTGGAGGTGTCTTGGTGTTCATACTGCCATGCTCTATCAAAATGTCAGCCAGCCAAGGTCCCAAAGGCCCCTGATCGCATGCAGAGACACGGGTTCCATGCTTGAGTTTGGCTTTCAATAAATGCAGTTTTCATTAACGACAGAATTCACATGATTCAAAAGCAGGAATATATATATTTATCTCACAGTATTATATATTTATCTTACAGTGAGCAGTGGAAGACGTATGGTGACTGTACAGGAAAAACATCACTAAATGTTCCTTCTCTGTCCTCTTTCTGATGTGAAGGTAGCAATATTAATGACTTATTATCATCAAATGACATGCACCATTTAATGCACCATTCTCTCTCTCGCTCTCTCTCTCGCTTTCTCTCTGTCTCTCTCTCTCGCTCTGTCTCTCTCTCTCTCTTCACATTTTCCCCAGAGAACTGTGTCTATATTGTGTGTCCCAGAGGCACACACCTGACTACACTCTCTATAGCACTCTCTAGAGAGTATCTAAATACTCTGTACTACACTCCAGAATACCTGGATACTCTCTGTACTACCCTCCAGAATACCTGGATACTCTCTGTACTACACTCCAGAATACCTGGATACTCTCTGTAATACCTGGATACTCTCTGTACTACACTCCAGAATACCTGGATACTCTCTGTACTACACTCCAGAATACCTGGATACTCTCTGTAATACCTGGATACTCTCTGTACTACACTCCAGAATACCTGGATACTCTATATACTACACTCTAGAATACCTGGTACTCTCTGTACTACACTCCAGAATACCTGGATACTCTGTACTACACTCCAGAATACCTGGATACTCTCTGTACTACCCTCCAGAATACCTGGATACTCTCTGTACTACCCTCCAGAATACCTGGATACTCTCTGTACTAGCATCCAATG
>OOFB01019465.1:7110-24351 GCA_900323305.1 Trachyrincus murrayi
ATACCAACATTAATACTCTTAATGGAATTGGAGATGGATGGAGCACAACCACCACCACCACCACCAACTCCCCAAGCTTTAGTTGTGCGCTTCAAGCATGTGCACGTCCCCGCTTGAATCTTGACAGCCACAAGAGGTAGCAAATAACAGGGAGCACTAACAATTATTATTTTTTTTTAATCAAAGCTATGTCTGACCCATACGACAACAAGGCCAGTTTCATTTTGACCCCTAGGAAATACACCCACACTCCCAATAGCTCTATGTATCGACCGATGACAGATCAATGACTTTACAGTGATTGATTAAAGCGTGGCTTTCACAGCTCGGGGGAAAAGACAATCTACAATCTTCCTTCTCCTGAAAACAGTCTTAAGAGTTATGTTATTAACTCTGCTCTGAAATGGCTTTCATACAGACAACGGAGAAGCAAATGAGAAAGAATGGCTTTAGTGCTGCTGAAGGACGAGGCTGCCAGAATGTTCCATGGTTTCCTCAGACGCTCCCATTCAGACTGCATCCATGGTGGTGATATAAAAACATGAGTGAGTTTCTTTTTAATCTGCAAAACTCATTGCTAACAAATGTATACCCCTGGAGTCATGTAAAGAAGGATTTGAGTGTCATGCTACAGTCACACATGTCATTCTCTGTTCACTCTGGGTGCGTTCGCTGGAGTTTCCTCATGTTTATGATAATGATACGGAGCACACGTATGTAGATTTGTGCTGAGCGAGAAGGGGATTAAAAACATGTGCTGGGACATGTGATCTTCAAGTCACTAAATGATTGGTCGCCACTGATAAAAAAAAAGCCTAATCTTTACCTCTTCTCAGTCACTGCGTTTCTCTCGTTTGAAGATACATAGGTGTTGGTTCTCCACTTCTGATACGCTTGAAAATCTTAAATTCTTCTGTGGGTATCGTAATGGCGGCGAATATTATATTCTTTTTTAACCGCTACTTGCTGTGTGCACACTAGGCACGTTGGGTTTCCATTGAGTTCAGTGAATACATATTTATTGGTCCAAACAAATGATTTGTTCCTTATCAACTTTTTTTCTCTTTGACAGGGAAATCTTGCAAGTTTAAGTTAGCAGTTTTTTTCTTCTTCTGAATTATTATGGGCCTATTTGCCTAGTCTAGCCACACTAGCACTGTTATTTTGGCACAAATATTTTATCAATTTCATATACCTGTTTTGCTTTTCTGTTTTTGTAGGCCTACTCTGATGATGTTGTACGTGCATGTTTAAAACAAATATTAACACATTTTATCATATTATTAAATCATATTTTATCACAGTTTGACACCCCTGCCCTAAACACTTTTCATATCCTGAATTAGATTACAAAACACTAGTAGTACAACATGTAGTTGGGAATGTTAGGGAATATATCAGAAAACGGTGAAGTGCTCTGGGTCTCTCCTTCAGCTGCTAAGGATTCGTCCCCTACTGGAGCACTTAGCATCACAGTACTCCGTCTTGCAGGGATGTGTATAGTGTTGTTGGGCGTCCTGCGGTGAGCTCTCAGAACTACTCGCCACCAGAGAGCATCCGTCATGTTATGACTACCGTGGTGAAGAGTGACAAGAGTGAGAGAGCGTCGGATGAATGCTTAGCTCAACCTGTGGCGACGGCAGCTTTCTGTGAGCGAAGGGAGCCATTTGGTTTCCATACCTTTGTATTTTTTTTTAGGTATGTAGAAAAAAAACATAGTTATGCTCTCGGGTCATATGTGTGTTTGGTATTCAGTGGAACAATGAAGAGTCGGCTGAATAGCATAGATACTTTATGGGAAAATACATGATGCATAATACACAAGCGCAACTCACACTCATTAATCACACGTATTACTGTTACCAGCATTGACTCATCTCAGCAAATGAGATGAGTGAATACAATTTTTTTTTTAAATGATCAAGTTGACGGCAACACAGAAGAAAATGCCTTATTTACAAAACGGTTGAGATCTTGATATATATGTAAAACCTTTATGGCGGTCGCCACCTCCTTGTCTGAAATGACTGGAGATGTTCAACTGGTTTTTAGGGACTCCCACTGGGGCCAACCATTCTAACAATGGAATCACTCAGGACAATGTAAGACGCTTTGAAATGAAAGCGTTCATCCAACGGCACATGTATAAAAAGTATGGGTTACCTGCAGCAGCAGCAGCAGCAGCAGCAGCACAGACCAACACTAACCTCATCTCTCACAGCCACTGGATCTTACCCCCTGCGGTGTCTTATCGTTAGCAGACACTAAGCTCTGGGCAAAGCAACTGCGACCACGCCTGACGTGCGCGACTAACATACACGGCTGGTTGGTTCAATGATAATCTCGGCTCCAGTAGTCCTGCTGTGTTACGGAATAACTTCTGGGGGGAGACGGCACAGAGCCTGGGCCGGAAATCAGAAACTGCATTCTCCCGAAGAAAACTCATTCCCGCGAGTGGATGGAGCTTTCAGAAGGGAATTTTAATACGTGTATTTCTACAGTGGCCAGTCCACATGGTGTTGATTTGAAACTTTTACAGACACTTTTTTACAGTTCACTAATGCTGGCCGAGTTTGTGTTCGCCAAATAAGCGCTTACAGATCCCTGCCTCCAGCAACACGATTGGTCGAAACAAATACAAAGCGAGAAAGGGAAATTCCCCCGTTCACCCAGATTTGAGCTGGTCTGCCATCAGACTTTAGATATATCTAAAGTCTGAGACTAGTTCAATGGCAAACCACAGGCCACTCCCTCCCAATCATTTCACTTTCCTGCCGCTGGAGACTCAGAGTGTGGGTGTATTCGACTTCCCTCAACCTCTTATGCCTGATTGAATGAGTGTAAACAACTTAAGCCACGAGCCTCCAACTGGTGACTAAAGATCTGCGTAGGTGTCACAAATTAATGCTCAGCGAGAATCTGTTTACGCAGATTTTCAGAGATGTTTAAACAGTGCATAGCACAACGGTACGGGATTATCTGTTTATACATACCAATTATCCTGAGATTGTGCTCATGTAAACTTGCTTAGAGTCCACCCCCCCGTCAACTCCCATAATTGACCAAACATTGGCCATATTTACCTGGATTTCTCAATAAACGGATTGCTCTTTCAGAATCATGAGTGTTTGTTTCATTAATCTATAATATGAAGGGGAAATTAAAAAAGGCGAAAAAGTCGATCACGCCAATTACATTTGGAAAACCGGTTGCCACTGCAAATGGCGTTTTAATGTTGGCCTGTTCAAGTGAGAGACGAATGTAGCGCGGAGACAGGCGGATAATCCCAAACCCCGGGCATCACACGGCTAAAGGTGGACTGGCATATCCCCCGTTATTCCCATAGTCTTGTCTACTCAAAAGTGCCTTCATCATAATGTATTTTACATGCACTCTCTCTCTCTGCCTTTGGTGTGTACAGCCATAAAAGGTTATGATTATGGGGCGGTTACCCCTGGTGCAAATGAAGAACTTTCTAGAACGTTCCGGTAGCAGTTTGGGTAGCATCTAGTCGTTGACTATTGACTTAGGTAGCAGATGCTTTCATCCAAAGCCACTTACAGTGCACACACTACGTACAGTCAGGTTTCTTCAGGTCATTAAGGAGCAGGTAGGAGGCATCTTGCTCAAGGATGCCCACAAGTAGGCTGCGGACATTGGGCATTGAACCCGGTCCCTTTCGGCTGGGAGTCAAATGCTCTTGCCACTACACTGACTACACTACTACTACTCTCTTGCGTCAAACTAGTGTGGACTACTGAATGCAGACGGAGACGGTTACGACCGGCTGGTCCGTGGGATATATGCATCAGATGTTCCAGTGATGGAGTGCCACCCTAATAGCCTCCGTGAGGATTATTAACCGGGTCTCTCTGGGGCATGATTAACCTAATTTGCAGTGAAAGAGGAAAGAGGAGGGATGCGTTACGCTCTCTGAGCGGTGCCCGCCCTCTAGAGACTTCAGTGGTGCAACTGGAACTGTGTGTGTGTGTGTGTGTGTTTGAGTTTGTGTGTCCTTTAATGTTTGTGCATGTCTGTGTCCACTTGTTTCTATGTATGTGTGTATAGGCTAGTCTTTGGGTGTTCATCGCCCAGCTGAAAGGTACTGGGGTCCGATCCCCAATGTCCGCAGCCTACCTGTAGGCATCCTAGATGCCCTACCTACCCCTACCTGTTCCTTAATAGCAGGTATCACTGTAAATCTCTACATTGTGTTTCGGTATGTATGCAAGCCGTGTGTGTGTGTGTGTGTGTGTGTGTGTGGCGAGTGTGTGTACATTGCCGTTACTTAGCAGTTTGTGGAGTGGCTGGCCCCATGACACACTCCACCAGCTCACACCAACGCAGCAGCAGGCTGCCTATAGCACGACCGCTCCATTAACACCTGATCCAGGAAGAACCCCCCTCCCCACCGCCCACAGGGCCGATAGAGCCAGACAACCACAAATGACTTTATACCTGCGCAAGGGTCCCTACCTATGGATGGGGAGAGGCTATAGCGTCATCCACAATGCCTGGGTCTCCTGTCCCTCTCCTCCATCCTCCGGAGGCTACTTGCTAATTGGACAGTCGGGTGTGCGATTATTGTGTGTGTAGGTGTGTGTGTGTGTGTGTGTGTGTGTGTGTGTGAGCATGTGTGTGTGTGTGTGTGTGTGTGTGTGTGGAACCTGAATGAGATGCCTGTCCATCGGATAGGCATCGCATTCAGGTTCCCTTGGGTCTGCTCAGGACCCAGGCCCCCTGCAGGCTTGACCAGGTGTTGATGTGTGTGAATGGATGGAGCGGTAGATACAGTACCTAATTGGTGGATGGATGAATAGATGATAGGTGGATGGACAAATAATGGGTGGATTGATAGATGAGTAATGGTTGGCTGGTTGAATGGATGGATGTGAGAAAGTGCCTTTAAATGTCTGGTAAAAAAATAGTTTTGAATAGTATTGATTTTGAATCACAAACATAGCAGAAAGAGGCACGGTATACTCTTCAGGAGGATGTGTTTTCTGATTGATCAATGAATTTGAAGACATTGCATCCTAGTGTGATGGGATTTCTATCTATTTCACATACTGGTTGTAACACAGACCGAAAACATTTTTAAACAAGTTTTAGTATCTTATGAAGATCATTATTCTATGCCTTCCACTCAAATCCTCGCTACGCATCAAACCAGGAAAAAGACAAACTACGGTCGTGTCTTTGGAAGCCCAGTCACTATTACTCATGTGCACGCCCACTCGTTACTCATGACAGCAGGTCCGCCCCACCTAGCCTGGGTGAGAGGTGTAGGAGAGGGTATGAGGCAGGGGGGAGTAGGAGGGCAGCTCCGACGTGATTCATTGGAGCTGGGGTTTCATCCCGATCGATACTGCCTCTGCATAGGATCAAATGTATCCATCACCGCGCCCGCCGCTAACAGGCTGGGGGTGGTGTCCCTGCGGATCACTGCCTCACCACCACAACACTTCCTAGATTAACTACAGTCTGGGGTGTTCCCACCTTCAACTACAGCAGCCACCCATCACCTCCACCCCCCTGGCCTCTCTCTGTGTGTACTCTGCAATTAGGGGGCTGAGGGCGGAGGGAGAGAATGAGATCTTCCTCTCCGTCTAATGAGTGATCTTCCAGAGCGGCGCCGACCCAGCTTGCTGTCTGGCGCCGTTGGGCGGCGTTCCCATGGTGCCATGGAGCGTATCCCCGCCCCACCACACCCCACCCACCCCGTGTCCGACCTCCCCCACTGTGTATCTTCCCTCTCTCGTCCCATGGGAGGGTCATCTAATTGGTAACGGAGGACGTTGTGTAGCATGCGGTAATTACCAGGACCATACAGGGCAACACTCTCAGAAGTTCCCCACCTCCATCCCTCCTACTCCCTTCCCAGTATTTTACTCATTATTTCATCCTAAGCGACTTACATTGAATTCAGATACATGTCATTAAGGAGCGGGTAGGGGTTTAGGCGTCTTGCTCCAGGATGGCTACAGATTAGGATGTGGAACCCAGTACCATTCGGCTGGGAGTCAAACACCCTAGGCTAACCTGCTTCCCTCTTCTTCTTTTCTTTTCGTGTCTTTCCATCAATTATTATGGTCCCATGGTAGCAGGCGAGAATTATAGCACGCCAGCAGCGCACACACGCACACGCACACACACACACACACCACCCCCGGTGCCAAGAGTACCTCCTGCAGTCTTGGATAGAGGCCTGGACTGAGCTGGAGTGTTGGGTTGTGTGTGTATGTCCGTGCATCAGTGTGTGTGTGTGTGTGTGTGTGTCTGTCCGTGTGTGAACGTGTGCTTTTTGTAGTGTAGTACTTTTTATATATAAACTGAACCTTTGTATATAAACTGAATATTCTAATATAATCCAAGATTATTATAGAGATTGTTTTCATATAATGTTTCCTTTAGGCCTAAAGATTAACCCAAATTGTTGTACTTACCACACAAAAGTATAAACAAATCATTTGTATTTCTTACGAGGAAAAACACTGCATACGATGCCATATGTAGCACTTCTTTAGACATTTACCAGATGAACTGCAATATTATCTAATGGACTGGTTAACAGTAGGTTCGGCTTCTGGAGCAAAGTGAATGCTTAACCACACGGACACCCTTTTACTTTAAATATAGTGTAGGCTTTATATAGAATTAGCAAGAAAGCTAATAAAAATAGATCTCAATTTCAGCCTATTAACAGGATCACACCAATATATTACAGGAGGGTAAATGTATCGCGGGTGCACCACTAACACTGAGTTACTCCGGCCCAGCACAATTCACAGTCAATTCAAATCAATCAATAAACCAACTAATCACACAATGACATGTATCATGTACATGTTAGCACATGTATTTCAAAAGATACAAATTCCATAAGGTGGATATTCAGCGTTCATTGATACGCCCACAGGTCCTACCAAACCGCAGAGTGAGGTAGATAGTTCGTCTAACTGTACGCTCACACCAAAAGATGAATTTGCGCCTGTGGGTGCTCATGCCGATGGCTGCTCGCTGCCAGCCTAGCCAGGAGGGGCGGATCGCAGACACCACGTTTGGTTGTGCCCACTATCAAGTTTGTAGTAGAAGCTCTCTGCAGAACCAGAAAGCATGACTTTGGGCTATTGTATGCATGGCAACATAATTGTAATCAAAGTTGAATCTAATCTAATAATCGAATCAGAATCACACCGTTTGCCTCGTAGGTTACCACACACAAGGAATTTGACCTGGTTCTTCGCTCTCAGCACACAATACAACAAACAGAAAATAAGATCCTGTTTGTGTTTGAGTCTGTTTGTGTCCCGGTCAACAAAGACTGATTATAGCTCTGGGAAACTGGAGATGTCAACAAATAAGTGTCTCCTCCATGTTCGCTAGAAACTAGCGATGGAGAAAATACAATCCAGCTCTGCTATTGGTTGCTGCTTCAGGGCCTAAGCCGCTAATTTGCATAAAGTGACAATTATTTCAACTCTCCTAATCGCTCTGGACGTGGACATGGCGCCGCTCACTGCTGCTAGGGTGACCGCCGCTCCTCGTCGCTAGCTCTCATTGAAAATGAACGGCTGTTGGCTGCTCATGAATCTTTGTGTGCGTGTACAGTAAGAAATCTAGACTCCAACGGGAAAGCTCGCCATCTTCAATCACAATCCAAATGCGGAAACAATGAATAGAAAAAGGCAACATTAATCCAGTTGATGAAAAAGCTAAATCAAAAAGACTCCTGAGACGAACACCAATGGCGGCGGCCAGTACAGCCACGATGTCGGCTGCATCTTCTTGAATGGGAAATCCCTCAAAAACTCTGCCGGTTGGCGATCTTTGCGAAAACCACTTGTCTCGTGAACGTTATATAGTGTAGGTAACACTTTCAGAACAATGTTCACGAACCAAATTACTTAACTTTAATACCGTCACTTTCGTCTCACTCGTAAAAAGGGAAGAAAATGAAGACAGGTTAACCAACTAACGTAGCAGTAGGCGATACGATTGCCTATTTGACAAAACAGATTTATAACATACATGAACTGATTGGCCAAGTGATTTGGGTCTTTGGGTTGAATGCACTTTTCCAGCACACATTCATATTTCTAATAAATTTATTTATTCATTATATATATGTATATATATATATATGTATATAATGTATTTTTAGTTGTATTTTATTGTTTAGTTGTAAACCATAATATTAATGGGGGTTAGTTACACATATTAATGTCTTGGTAGGGCAGACATTTTTCATGCAAGCAGGTGCTTCCCCCAGAAACGTGCAGTTACAGGCGATCTATAATGTTGAGGAATCCTCCGAGATAAACGGCCATCTTTATCTCTTCAAATACTGGGGATCTACTGCTGAAGCAAACTCCGCTCCACAAACTTTCTCAACGACTCCAAATGGCGTTCGGGAGTGAAGCAACGTTACAAATAAACAGACAAATTATAAATAAAAAAGGTACCCATCTCAAATGTATGAAAGGAATTGCTGGGTACCTGCTATGCAACTCATGAAGCCTCCACAAAAACATCCAGTGGAATGTGGACACTGCAGATTATATATAAGTTTTTTCCTTTTTTTAAATGTAGAAATAAAAAGGTCATCTTGCAGATACTGTATCGGCAGTGACGACTTTCTCCTTGCTCTCCGCACGATGTTGACCTCTGGAAATGTCTGTTCGCTTTTGTTTCGAACGCACAAGACAAGGTCGTCCTTCTGGTCCGTTGGTCTAATGCATTATTAAAGAATAAATAAGCAAGCATATAAAAAAAGAGAAGGATAATCGGTGACGCATCTGTTCTTCTACAAGTTTTTGTCGGGTCGCTCTGAGGCCACTGGAGCTCAAGTGGCGTTAGGGTGCTCAATAGTCGTTAGGGTGTTTGACTCCTGGCCAAAAGGTTTTGGGTTCCAGCCCCAATGTCCGCAGTCTTACCTGCAGCAAGATGCCTCACCCCTACCTGCTCATTAATGACATCAAATATAGAATCCACTCTTAAGTCAAATAAAAGTGTCTAGTTAATAACACTATGTTTATAGTGAGGCTTGTGTCTCATCAGATATTTTTGCAGTTAATCAGCGGTTAATCATAGATTTGTTCAGACAAACTGTCACAGCTTGCGCAGGGAGGTGAACCCAAATGCAGAGATTAGACTCAGAAGGGTAGATGCAAAAGGAAGCTTTACTTTATTTAAACAGACAGACAGAAACAAACAAGGAACCGACCAACTGGGAAAATACAATCCAGCTCTGCTATTGGTTGCTGCTTCAGTGCCAATGCCGCTAATTTGCATAAAGTGACTTAATAACTGTCTGGTATGGGCCTGCCAGACTCAACAGGTCATCAGAGCAGCAGAGAGGATCATCCGCTGTGACCCGTCCACCCTTCAGGACCTCTACACTTCCAGGTCAAGAAGAAGGGTGAAAAAGATTATCAGTGACACTTGTCAGGGAAAAATGATCCCCTCAGTAACCTGGATTGATGCGTTGATTCAGACATCTGTGAATACAAGTCTTTATTCCTACATGGAGAGGACTTACGTGAGACTCATGCAGTGGTAGATAAGTCTCTCTGGAAAGAGGATCTTAAAATGTTCTTTTATACAGTGTGACAAACAAGTCTAATGGCATGTGTAGGTCTTGCAAGATAACATCAGCATAGGATCTGTATAACAATGTCTCTTCTTTTGACGTTACGAGATTCTTCTTTCCATTTGGGACTAAGCAAACCATGTAAATCTGAGATAATCACTTGTTGACCTGCACCCCAGATGGACAGACACACAGTTCACACAGGTCTTCCTTTCAGTAATTCTCCATTGCTCTAACACACAGATAGATCACAGCATATAACAAGTTTACACTTCCCATCCAACCCATCACATCTTCCCAGCGCTCCCCTCTGGAAGGAGGGGACTCACTGTTATCTATTTATTTATTAATTTATTCAAAAAAGCTGCCTCCCCCTGGCCATAGTGACCTCTGCTCAGTACCAGGTTTGTCCTTGGGCCTCCATGATTTTGAAGGGTCTGAAAAATTGTTCCAATGATCCAAATTATCCAATAATTTCTTGTGCTCCTAGATAGTGCACTTTTTTTTCAGCATTTCTCAGTAAAATTCTTGAAAAGATAGTTTACAAACAATTACACTATTACTTATCTTATCTATTAATTATATCTATGACAGTTTACAACACCCTCACTGGCCTGGCACCAAATTATATTTCCAACATGCTTGTCAGCTATGAGCCAGTCAGGTCTCTCAGGCCCTCTGGCACTGGCCTTTTACACATTCCAAGAGTTAATACTCCCATGCGTTGGAACAGCTTCCCAGTTGATCTGTGATATGCCCCCACATTTTTAAAACCTTTTTAGTTGCTTTAGCAAATTCCTAAGCCCCCCATAAACAACTTTGTGGCGAGCTAATGTAACTTGATTCAAACTGTTTGCACTCAACAGTATGGTATCCATTTTAACCTAATTTAAACTCAGGATTAATTTACACAAAAAATGTGCTTAAAAAGTACTTACATGACCTACAACAACGAGATGAAAATTGCTAACGTTAAATGCTTGGAGCCACATGGCATTTTCAAATGCATATCACTATACCTACGCTCGCTGGATTCTTCGATATATAAAAGTTTGATAGACAACATCGAATAATACCTTAGAAAACGTTTTAAAAGATCCTTAATCGTACCGCTGTAAAGTCATCTCGCCTTTTCTGCCACAAGTGGACTACGCACATGCGCGATCCAGATGTTCACGCAAAAACGATACGAAGAGGACTATCTTCCTCTGCTGAGGTCATGTGATTTACTGTCAACTGCGGAGGTGGCTCTTGTGGAGGTCCGCCATCTTGTTTGCAGCCAGTTCCCTCTCCTTGAGTTCCCCCCCATGAAGGCCTGATTTCATATTCAACAGGCTTCAAATGGGCACCCAGAGGGTTCATGGCCCCTGTCTTCCTTTTTAACTGGACTTAACGGTAAAACCGCCATTGCCTTTAGCGCAGGAAAAAGGCAAATACTTCTGGAGCAAGCGTAACTAACACCTTGGGGGCGGACTGTGGGTCCTGTGTGTGGCTGTTAATACAGACGACTGAGACGCTGGCTGGCTGAAACACTACGGGTGGCTTGTTTCTGAATGCTTACATGCACAGAATAAACTTTGGATGTAATTGTTGGGATTTATTAGAAACAGACTTGACAGTGGAAAGTGGGTACCTCTCCAGATTCTGTGCACCGATGCACAGAATCTGCAAAAAGATGATTTGGAATCAGCAGAAGCTAGGTAAACTGCATTAGATTGATACGGTTGTCTGTTCTTTACAGGGAAGCGTTTTTATTTCCCTGTGGTGTTCACAACAGTCGGTCACATTTTTTCCAAAGTAGCCTATTTGGAAAACCATTTTCGTGATAAGTGTTTTTATAGTGATCCATTGACTGCAAATAGCCTAAATGATACACTGCCACAATTGATTTTCACGAGCACGGTAACACACACTATCATGCGCTAACGTGCAACAACAAAAATCCTCCTGCAATCCCTGCATCAGCCTTGCATTTCATTCCATCTCTCACGCATGGGCTTTGAAAAGCTATTTTGGTCCATTGTTTCCATTCATGACGGGAGAAAGAAGGAAAAGTACAGTAAAAAAAAAGCAATGAAAAAGGCCCAGAATGGATAAAAGTGGATTACGGTAACAATAGGCCGTTTTGCTAAAAAGGCCAGGGTTCTGAATCACTGTCAGTGGGACGGCCTCTTATAGAACTGTCACAGATAAGGAGGACACTGAAGTCCACAGAGGACTCCTAATTTTCAATTTGTCCTGTATGCTCAGTATGCAAGACCATTTATTTCCTTCCAATGCAAAGGGTGGCTCCAATTTTCCTCCTCTCCCCCATACCGTTGTGTCGCCTTGGACTACAGGAAAATTGACATTTTGTTTACACTAAAACACAGAATTGGAAAGTCGGCAGACAACGTTGGTTGACGCTCGCGTCCGCAACCGAAGGGGGCCAGGTGTTGGTGAGGACAGAATGGAAATTGGATTTAGGTGGCGTGACGGGAACGAGCAGTGCACTGTTATCAGCCGCGCACGACGATTGCAGCTGTTTTCATCATCATTCTCAGGGGGGGTGGGAGAATCTCCCAACTCGCTAGTTTGTTATACACATTTTCAATTTGCTATGGCATTAGCAGTGTATCAAGTTTACTGGATTGGAAAGACCGACAACACGGCCGCACTTCACTGTTCTCGCATGAACGTTAGCACATTTTCCCCGGATTAAACGACTTGTGGTGTACCCCATGGCAGCCTTCTGGGGTCTCTTAAACCTGCACTATGGTAACTCTGCTACTGCAGCTATTTCCTCACCTCCCCCCCTCCCCACCATGGGAAAATCTCGACGCCAGCTTCATCGCATGGGAAAAAGAAAAAAATGCTGACAGTATTTTGGGGTTTTAATAAGGTCATGTAAAAAAACATTCCGGTGTTAGCTGGCTGGAAGATATGCTCGCAGAATTCAGTCGCCTTCCAGACGACAGTCAACTCAAGCCACTAGAGGTTGCTAATGGGAACACTTACATACTGCAGGTTTAAGTACACCTGATGATGTAAATAGTGGTGATGATGGTTCCAGTCACTTCCTCAGCACAATGCTCCTTTGGCGAGGTCGCAGTAGGGGGCGATGTGTACCTCCCACAGTCGTGCTGTCAAGTTTTCAGTTTAAGCGCTTCCTCCCTCACAGGAGGCTCGCGATCGGGGAGCGGTGATAGACAGGGTCGTGATCATCATCATCATTAACGTCATCGCTGTCACGCTATGGCAGCCTATTTTTTGACGAGTACAGATGACAATGCTGATCCTGCAGTTAGCACACGTATACACCTAAAGTGTCCCCCTAAAGATCCACTTAAAGCCAGAAGAGCCCAAATGGTTTCTGTACGTACTCTCTCAATAACAGATCCACTTCAATAGAGCCAAAATGGCCTCTGTATGCTGGCCTAAAGTTTCTTCAAAACTTTAGGCCTTAAAATCTTCAAAATCCTTTGACTTCATCTGTTTGAGAACATGCAGATGGTAGGTGGACATGTATGTCGACATTATAGTGGAAAAAAATACCAATTGATTGAATGTTGAAGTCTATACATTTACATTCAAAGCACAGAGCAGAGGACACTCCAACCTGAAGACCACAGGTGATGGGATTTGATTAAAGGGTAAAAATAGAAAAAGTCCTGAGTGACGTCAGAAATGCATTGAGAGTAACCGATTAATATAAAAACTCAACCTTACATCAGACGCTGCCCTTTGTAGATAGTGAAGCGCCCAGGGGTAGATAGGGATATATTATATCTATTCATCTCACACATCAGAACCAAAGTGTAAACTGTAAATAATGCAAGGAAATGTTGTGAGTTGTGTTGCGTATAAAAATGTAGTCCTTTAAGACTCAGAACTGCACTAGACGAGAGGATATATTAGGTTTTTTTTTTTCAGTTGATCCTGTGTGTGTGTGTATGTGTGAGTGTGTGAGAGTGTGTGTGTGTGTGTGTGCGTGCGTGCGTGTGTGTGTGTGTGTATGTGTGAATGTGCGCGTGTGCAATTTCACTGAAAAGTGTAGTTGTGCTTTCTAAAACATTTAGTTTTTTTCAGTTGATCCTTGAAATGCTGTTATGTTGCTGATATGTGTGCACTTACGTGCATGTGTATTCATGTTTGTGTGTGTTAATGTGTGTGTGTGTGTCTGTGTGTATGCATGCAATTTCAGTGAAAAGTGCGGCGGCGGTAGTTTCTAGAGCTGCCATCTCCCCCGGACCCCCTCTCAGCAGCATGGCTCACATCTCCGCCAGCCGCCGCATGGAAACAGTAAATGATTCTGGGTCAGCCTTCTTTAAAGCTACAGGCATGCATTCCCGCAAATTGGGAAGAGCAGAGAGTGAGTGTTCTCACGCAGCTCTCGTCCTGCTGGGAGAGTCCCAGACATCCCATAATATCCTCCTATCCCTGATCCTCCACCAGGGCCACACCAGCCCCATCTCCTCCTCTCAGTTATTCAGAAGTAGCGTAGTCTCACAAATCAGACTTCAGATGAATAATCTAAAGTCTGATGGCAGACGAGCTCAAATCTGGGTGAACGGGGCAGTTCACTTTCTTTCACTTCATATTTGTTTCGACCAAGTATGTTGCTGGAGGTGATGATCTGTTTGCACGTAATTGGCTTACAGCGAACACAAACTTGGCACTTGTAAACCTTTCCCGGTGGGAAGATGAGCTGAAACATCCCGTCCAGACATCAACGTTCTTCGAGAAAGCGTCTGTAAAGGTTTCAAATCAACAGTGTAGACTGGCCACTGTAGAAAGACACTTATTAAAATGCCCTTCTGAAAGCTTCATCCACGCGGATGGGTGTCCCCAGAAATTCTGCTTAGTAGGACTGCTGGATCCCGGACCAGTAGTGGTGAGGCAGAGTGCATATTACCAACACATTACGGATGTCACTAGTGTACTTTTAATGGCTGCACTGCAATCAGTCAGTGTCTGCCTCTCTGATTTATTTCCTGGGTCCTAATGAATTGCACTTAAAGTGTGGAAGTTGTAGTTTCGCATGTAATAAATTGCCCCACAGATACGGGTTCGTATCTGTGGGGCACAAGCGTTGATTATAATTTCGTCCCGATTCAATTTTATTAAATTGTTTTCTTTACTGTTGAAGGACTCAAGAAGAACAATTTGAACGCACGTTGAACACGAATGCAAATGACGAAATGGCACTTAAAACCAACATATTTATATTTTCTACTCTCAATATACAGTATATTGCAATCGCTTTGAATGTATTCTCCCAGTCCACCAGTCCAACCTACAGGGGTTGAAGATAGATGGACACTCACCTCGTGCCTGGCACACCTTTTATGACGCGAGCAGGGCTGAGGAACAGACGTTTCGTGAGAGGTATGTGTGTCAGCTGCCTGAGCCTCTCTCTCTGACAGAGCAATCAGCCAACCAGAAGATTGATTACAACCCCCCCCGCCCCATCCACCACCACTCCTTTACAAAGATGTTTTTATTTCACCTCCTAACCCTAAACCTAACCCTTTTCTATAATTTTTTCCCCCCCTACCCTCAGCAATACCACGACTACCACTTCTAGACATAGAAAAACGTCTCCCCCCCACCTTCGTTTTTCTTCTTGTGATTAAACAATCACAGTGGGTGGATAGCACAGCTTTCTCGCAATCTACCAAGCTATGAATAGTACGACCAGTCCCCCCCCACCTTCCTCTCTCTCCCTGTCTCTGCGTTCTTAACTGCACTCGCGGGGCTATTGTAGTAATGTGATGAAGTGTGGTGGAATGTACTGTGGTTTGGCCGGTGGGTCCGATCTGCCCTCCTGGCCACGGTGAGTCACATGAAAGGAGATGTGTCCTTGTTCTGTGGCCTGGACGTTATCAGTCCTTTACCTCCCCAGAGGCTCGTACACTTCATACACTATTATTTTCTCTCTCTCTCTCTCTCTCTCGCTCATAGAAGAAATGGGGATTTCCTTAAGCCACACTCTCTCTTTGTCATTCTGCATAAAAGGTGTTCAGTTTTAAAGGCATACCCCCCCGAAGCCACTTTAACTTCCTGCTTTTGCTTTAGATTCTGTTTTTCTTTTTTCGTCCTCTGAATAGCCACAGATAATTGGATTGTTGGGGTAATTGTGGCTCGTGCGGCACCATGGCAACGCGGTGATGAATGACAACAGGCTCGGCAGGAGATGGATAGCTGGGCCGTGAATGTTCCAATTAAAAAGTACTAGGCCTACTTTTTTAATAGGATATATATGATTGAGTATAAAAATAATATATATATAATATCTGCTTGTGATTAAATAGATACAATAATGTATTCATGGGGACAGCTACAGATTTTACTTGTGACTAAATGCATCAAATAATGTATATATGGGGATGACTTCGGAGTCTGTATTTTGTAATGCATTTTGTAATGTAAAATAAAGTACGTTGGGGAATACAGAGTTGTTAGATATGTTTGTGACTGAATGAATACAATAATGTATGGTATATGTTTATTAACAGTGAGGGGGTGGAATAGGCGGACATTTAACTGCTCACCAATGCAGAAAACGGTGGCCTTTTAGTATTCTACAGTACCCACTCACACCCCCACCACCAACACCACCCCCACCATGTGTGGAGCGAGCTTGGCTCAAAGGAAGGACTATTCCGGACAGAAAAAAGACCAGGATGAATGGAAGAACAAGTTGTACAGGGCTCCTGCCAAGCCCCTTTTAGCCATTCTCCATCCGTAGAGCTCTTCGTCCTCTCTCAATCTAGCGGTGCCGTCAGAAAAGCACACAGTGTTAATATGACGGAACCAGCTATACGCTCTTATGGGTAAAAAAGCCAACAACTCCTAAAGGCCTTTTCGGGGAAACTGCCGTGACATTGCTGGGTCTTTCCCGAGAGAAAAAACTGGGCATTTTCAGTCAACAGTGGATACAAATATCTGTTGGTGTAATTTAAAATGGTGGAAACTACAAAGGTCATTGCGTGCACTTCACTATTAGCCTAAAATACCCCCTAATCTACCCGGCTAGTAGTCATATTCTTACTTCATGATAGTCTCCCTTAGCCTATCCCTGCCCACGAAACAGTGGTAATAAAATATGAAATATGAATCCCTCCATCTTATCCCATTACACATGTAATAAGAAGCGTTTTAATTTGGCATGTGTTCAACGGGCGGGGTAGCCTGGCTAATTGGCATTGACTGGCTAAAGAGACAGCTTAACTCCACGGGACCGACTGCAGGCTCACGCACGACTCTGATGGTGCGGCCGTGTGACAGCCAAAACAAACAAGATACAAGCCGAGCGTACGTCTTAGATCAGTCATGTGCGTGGCAGAGCTCCGTTGACGACACCATTAGATGCTCTTATCAAAAATTGTGCTGAACGCAACGATGCTGAGATTCAGCATGCGCTCATTAGCAATCGTTTCTTGTTACAGTGTGTGTGTGTGTGTGCGTGTGTGTGTACATTAATGTTTGATTTTGTGTTTGTGTGTGTGTGTGTGTGTGTGTGTGTGTGTGTGTGTCTGTTTCTGATTATCTCCAAAAACACTCATCTCTCTCTCTCTCTCTCTCTCTCTTTCTCTCTCTCTTATAACATTTCTTAAAGAGGTAGTGAAACTGAAGCAAAGTCACCTGACCACAAACTAACTAGAATA